>JALIZH010027170.1:0-19685 GCA_030522465.1 Rhipicephalus appendiculatus
GTGACGCTACGTTATATTTTAAATGAGAAATCTCAGTAGTCTAGCGGCTCCCCGTGCGGTGATCACTATGTAACAGAGACTCCAAGAAAGAGATTCTTCCCAATGATGTGCGCTGCTCCATGTTCCTTATGTTGGAACAATGATCTACGTGACTTACGCAATGGGCTCTACATAGAAGCAAAAACTGAATTTCATAGGCCACATAGACTACATAAAATTCGATAGACAAACTAGAACCTGTTCTTGGAGGCACTGCCCATATTGGATTGCTTATCCTACACGAGAGCTTTTGCTGGACAGCACAAATATAAGCGAGATAATTTTATCTGAAACCAACCGGGACACAAGCAAATTTAATGGTAAATTATTTCTTAATATAAGCGTAGACGATAAGTTGATAAGCGAAGAGGATAAGCACAAAATACCTTCTCCTCGAAGGACACGTACCCATATTTTGTTTGCCGTTTATGATCCCTTGGCTTGAGTGACCTAAGGGATACAGTTCCACACTAATGTTTGCTGGAGAGTATACACGCACGAAAAGATATTTATTAGCTTGCAGCAATACAGGCATAGTAAGTGTGTATTGGTTGCACCTTTCCTGCAAATTTTCTTGCCGTATTACCAAGTAATTAACAACGAAAATGTGTGAAGCTGGGACAAAGACAGATACATCGCGTCAGTCACAGGGCGCCCCTCGAGCTCTTGCCATTCACAGGAAGTGAAGGAATGCGCTCGTGAAACAGGTGCGTTTCAAGTTCATCCCAACACTGCCATATAATAGAACCGGTTGATCGTGAAAAATTGGAATTACGCCAACTGTTGCGGTTGATGGCACTTCTCTTCTGCGGTCTATCCTGGCTGATTATATAGAATGCTATAGAAATAGGTCGCGAGAAGGTGAGCGCGTTAGTTTAGACTCGGGCAGTTCAGACGGATAATTAGCCGCGCGACCTTCACTTGTAACTACCTCCGCCAGAAAGTCAGCCATTCGTATGCAATAACTACGACGTATTTCTGGACAGCTAATCTACCGATCAAACTCTCGTTAATATGTTCCTTGAGTGTCTGGTATGAGAACCTTCCTTGCTGGCTTATCGCGTCGTCAACAAGTGCACGTTCTTTCTTTCTTCCTGAATAAAACATCGTTTGAGATGCTGTCCCCACAAATGCATTTGCTGTGCTTTCATTCTATCACGACAGCTGCCGCTTGCCCTTGTTGGTAAACTTGAAACGCTGTAATTATAGTAAATCAAAGCATTCGAAGTGTCTCCGATGGGCCTACCCGCAGAAAGAAGAAGCACCATTAGCGCTATGGCAAAGTTATTCATAGTTCAGTTCGCACCTCTTGGAGACGGCGATCAGCAGTCAACAAAGAAGGCCCTGTTATGTTGACCCTCCAGACCACCGAAAAACGCGTCCTCTGTCTGGGAAAACACTCGCGCGAAGCCTCAAGAGCTCGAAAAGTAAACAAGACTTGCCTAATTCCATCAGGGTCATCCCATTCATCGTGTTTTACGAATGTGTGGGCGTGGCTGTCACACATTGTCTAATCGAGAAAACGCCGTCTTTATGTGTAAGGAAGAAAAACATGTACTACGGTCCCAAATAACAAGAGCTGCGTAATATTGATGAGTCCACAGGGTGAAGCATGGGACGCGAATGACATACCACGACACGTGTGAGGAGTAAATTAAAAAGCCTTCATGTATCGACAGTATACTACTGAATGGGAAACCGATGCCATTTTCTTACGGTCCCAGAGCGTTGTGCCTTCATTATCACTAGGTTCCAAAACTGCTTCTAAATAGGACAGATACGTTTCGCCGATGTTTCGCTCGCTCAGTCACGTGTATCGTCGACATTTATCGTGTAAGAGCAGAAGGCAATGGATGAATGGGTTCCTTTGGTGCGAAGATGGAGCACTGCGTGAAGTGTGCAAGCAGTATGATGACGTTGAGTATGCTGTTTAACGCAAGCTTTCAACACCACACATTTGTTACAATTTTGTAAGGCAAAGTGGAATGTGAGAAATAGACGAAAACGACGCTGATAGTAAATAATTGTTTAATGTACTTTCTCAAAGCATATATCACTTCAAAACATGAAGGCACAAAACTATACTAACACTACAACCGACCAAGCGCACGTGTCACACGTCATTATCAAGAAACAATGAGATACTGACGATGCTTCACCTCGGAGGTTTACGCAATCTTCACCTCTGCTTTGATTACGAAACCGAAGAATTTAACAGCACACCTGATCACTGCAAGGGCCATTCATTTGTTCCACTAGTCAAAGACCTAGAGGCAGATATCCGTCCTCAGAGAATAAATCTTTGAAGCGTGGCCAGTCGTCTTACGAGTACAATATAGTCGACGCCCTTGTAGTGGCCTGTAACTCCTCCAGAAATATTTCCATAGAGGAAGACACGTTTGATGTTTTTGTTGCACATTATTCGATGCTCTCTTTCGCCCTTTCACATGGCGACAAAAAGTTTTTTTAGTTGTGTGTGTGCATTTATAAGTGAAAGATAGGAGCTCCTGAGTTTGTTGAGAGAGTTTGTGAGTGATGGAGAGGTATCTGCCTTGGCCTTTGTGCTTGCGGTAAAGCTGGCTGAGTTAGTTGAATCAACTAGACAGCGATAAGCATTTGCGCCTTGTTTGCTTTTGCTCAAAGGCGATCTAAATTTGCCAACTCTGTCAAAGCTAAAAGAAGTTCTTTCTTTGTACGTCTCGGTCTCGTTTCTCGAATACGAACAGCGTCACTTTAAATTTCAGCATTACAAGCTATCTCTCATATGAGCCACCGTCGTACAGAAGGTGTTATGCACATCAGATACCATAACCATGCCCATGCAGCAATTTCTGCAGCTCTTAACGTTGTGTAGGAAAAAGTAACATGACATTTCAAGCCACTGGCGCAAGTAACAGGGAAAACAGGCGCAAGATCAATCAGATGCGAATGCTTTATTCATGGGTCATTGCCGTTACTCAAGTGATGTAGTCTGTTTCCGTAATGGCCGTGTCGCTGAATATGTGGTGGCCCGCTTTTAAGTACAGACATAAACAACGAGGACTCGATTGTGCTTTACTGGACATTGCACTAGAAAAACCATTTCTTGTGGGATCTCTCGTTGTCATTCCTTCGGCTGGAAACTCACGCTACGGGGCTTCGACCGAGTAGGTCACTGTGCTTGACAGTTGTTTCTTCAGACACCTGAATGTAGATTTTAGAAAGAATACAAAAAATCCGTGTCAGTATTGTAGGTGTTGCTTTTCCTCTGATTGCAATGTTCAATATTGTTTTAATAGTTCGCGTTGTTGGGCTAGTTGTCAGTACATATTTACCCCGTGGGATCTAGAAGAACATCTTGACATGGATGAAAGAAGACACAATAAATGAGCATCTGTCCTCTGTCTTCTCTCGTCCCTGTCAAACTTACACGCTTAACACCACCTAACGCTGAACACAACCATACGACGCTGAAGATCCCGGAATATATTTCAAATAGTGGTTCTAGCTATTGCATATATAAAGACTCAAAATGGCAGATAATTTTATTGCCAGGTAACCTGCCATGCAGGAAATTTCTCGCTCAAGAAATTACGATCGAGAAAGCAAGTTCTGTGGCGCAGGTCAACAAAGTAGGCGTTGGATTAATACGTCTGATTATAGGTTGAATAACAGGTTTGATTAATAGGATTATTTAATATTGATGTCGTGCATAGCGCTATTCTGCGTACACGCGCGCTAATCTGCGCAAACCAAGAACAGCGATGACGGCACAAGAGCTGTCTTTACCGCGCCAAATATAATGTCCCTAATTCCTTTTCTCTCCCCCCTTACTCCTTCCCCAGTGCAGGGTAGCAAACCAGAAATTTTCTTCTTGTTAATCTCCCTGCCTTTCACTTCAATTTTCTCTATCTCTCTCTCTACGCAGTCCTATGAGGTATGCAGAGCTAGAAAGCTCAGCCTTGTTCTGACAAAACAAAATCCAGATAGTTTAACAATTTTACTATATTGTGATTAGCACCTAGAAGGCCTCCTATGCTAGTTTCCTATACAGGTAGGTGTCCGCAGTTTGAACTCACATCTGAACAACCGCGGGCACCGTGCTCCGGAGCATCGATTTGTCACCACAACGCAGCGTTGACGAAGCCGGCAAATCTGTCGCTACGAAGTGGAAAAGAGATAAAGTGCATGTTGTCGTCATCTCTGCGCAATAGCAAGTGGGAAGGTTGTGCCCTTAGAAAAATCGGCTCAATTCAGCAGCAAGTTCGTACTTGATAACTGAGATCAGGCGGAGGGAGGTAGTTGGGATGTAAGAAGTGGTAAAATATTTATGCATCCCTGATGTTCCTGCGATGCATTTTTCAAACGATCTCTACATGCGAGCGAATATCATTTTATCAACTGCCATCCTTCTGTCGCAGAACTGGTGACCTCACCTAACGTCCAGTTACTTGATGTAAGCACTACTGATGCATATAACTATTAAGTGCTAATTTTGTCCCGCTCGAGTTATCTGCCACACGACCTATTCGTCATTCAAACATATTTTTATGTCTGCACCGTCGCAAAAAGGGATGTTGCTTGCTGCATATTGAGTCTCAAGAAATAACTCTATACCAGAACACTGAACATGGCACTTAAAAGGGACTTCTGGACTGTGACTGATAACTTATTATAGCTTTTACTAACCTAAGTCCCACTTCGCCGGCGTCCACACGTCAAATTTTCTATAAATCGTAAAAAAATTCAGGTATGCTTACACCACATCTGCCACCCACTCGGCGTCCAGGAATACCCTGAGCATCTGCCAGCATCACTGCAAAGATGAATAATTGGTATCATTCCACCGTATAATAACGTTGAATGCGAGGCTAATATTGCGTCGCAAGTCGGTCAGAGGTGTGTAGCAGCAACATTATTGTTCGCCGGTATTTGTCAATAAGTCTCTCTTTTGCCTGTATCTTGCGTCTTTTTTCGCTGTGTCCCGTATAATAATTTTTAACTAACTTGTATGCGATTTAAAGCACACAAGGAATGGCGCAACCGCTAGGCTGAGTTGGTCCCATTTGACGCATTATCACTTGTTAGCCACTCATATAATGAATTTTTTTACGCAGAATGGTAGACAAGTCTTCGACTTCAATGAGAGAGATTAAAAAAATTAGAAGTGACCTTTTTGAGAAAACTATTTCCAAACTACGGTGTTTTTGGTAAACCGCACACGTTTCAGCACAATTTCAAATTATAACGTTGCAAGCGATAACAACGAAAATTGTTTTAAAAGAAAGGTCAGATATGAAAGTCAATATCCACAGTTTCATTTTCCGCAGTTAAATTTATCTACAAAAATAAACTCCTGCAGTACAGGTATATTGTGCCATTTACCATGGTGACTATTTTTTTCTTCGAAATTCCTTCGAAAGCTACGGGAATTAAATACTGGATATGATTAAATTTTACTTATTATTTGATGAGAATAAATATTCTGACCAAGAAGTGTGCCGTTTCCTGTTTTTTTTTTTCTTTTTGCCAAGGTGTGCTCAAAGTTCAGAAACTACGAAATTCGCGGCGAAGTGCGTTTTAAAAGACAAGAATTATATTTTTTTAGGCAAATAATTTTTTTCAGAAAACAAACGTATAAATCATTCATTCCTGTTGGTCTAAAACCTGCGCCTAGAGTAAATTTCACCAAAACCAGGAATGGTGACCAGTGCCTCGGGTTCGTTCTTATCTCGCAATATTTCCATTAAAACCACTGTCATGGCGCGTTTAATCATGAGTAGCGGCACTTGAAGTTTCTCAGAGAAAATGTCGCTTAAGAATGTAGAATTACCCAACGTTTTTAACATTATATGTCTTATTGCCTCCTGAGAAAGCAACAACGTGAATTCTTGACGTTCAGAATCTCACCCAGCTCAGCCAGCTGACAAGTGAATGTAACAGTAACAATAATGTTGTATTTACACATGTAGAAAGATGCTAAAAAAGACAACGTTCACGCTGTTCAGCCTATTAGCTTAACGAGTGGCCTGCGTGATGGCTGCTTTTATTTTACCGCTCTGCGAAATATCATATCACATTGTATTACGTGGCTTTGAAAGCAATTAATATTAACGTGTTTTGAGAGCTAACATCGGGACAAGGAGACGCAACCTCTCTGTCTTACCGTGGGACGTACATCAACTCACCTGTAGAGAGCAGAACAACGGCGAGGACGATGCACAACTTCTTCATGGTTTACCACAGCCCGCAGCTTCGAGGAACTTTCGAGCGACGACGCTAGTGCGAGCGATATTTATTCCACGTGCTGGCCGGACGTTTCACCGTCGCGTGCGCGGAACCGTTGAGCCGTCCTGAAGCGCGTGGGGCATCTGCTTGAATACAGGTATCGCACACCGAGCGGGAAATCTTCCTTCAATTGACCTACGACAAGGGTATACCCTTGCCGTAAGGTATACCCTTATATGGTATTCTGTTTCGCATATGCGCGAGGCCACGAAAGCACTCTTGTGCTTCTTGAGGACCACCGGACTTCACGAGCGCCTGTGAACGAACAGCGCGAGTTCGTGTTGTGTAGTGTCAAGCTAACTGCTCATCCATCTCTTTCTTAATATTCTCCTTTCTTCTCTATCCTTTCCTTTCAATTATTCCCCCCTTTCCCCACCCCACGTGTAGGGTAGCCAACCGAGCCAAAGCTTGGTTTAACTCCCTGCCTTCCTCTTCGTTTCTCTCTCTCTCTTTCTCTCTTATATGGTATAGCCATATAGAGCTATACACCGAAACAGCGCGTCATCTAAGCGACATGCAAAGGCAGGCTTCTACTCTTAGAGTACTGGTGTAAAGCCGTGAGGTGTTATGTGTAGGCCATTCTCCCGTTGCAATATTTCAGGTAATGCGGGCACTCTGAAAGACGTTGTGCTTATGGCCGCACTAATTTTTGTTTCTGTTTTGATGTAACGGGCTCTTTACACACGTAACCACTGCCTTGCACAGGTTGAGCCGGACTGTCTGGGAACGTGCCCGATTAGATTAAAATCATCCGACTAGCGTGCGTGCACAACGCGAGAAATAGCGTTTATTCTGGAGCTAACGCGGTCACCAACGATAATGTTGTTATCTTCGAGGCCACATTTATAAATGCGGACACATCTTACCGCTGATCAGATTACCGACGACCGACGTCTCTCCTTCCCGTTTTCGCTGCACTTTGAGTGTTTGCTTCTTTTATTGTGCCCAATTTCGCCCAATAAAACGTTTGAGCTGTACCGGTTGCGCTTCGCTTTCTTCGCCATCACAACCACGTCGCAATATTTTGTAGCTTGTAACACAGGAATCTTCGCTGAGAACTTCATTGAAAAGCATTCAGATTATCTTTTAAGCTTTTTCTCCTGCCTGCACAGGCATTCATAATTTGTCCCATCCAATTACATCGAATTCCTTCAGATTCTACACATGGCGCGCGCGGCCGGGCTCGCAAGTATCTATTTAGTGACGTTACATTTGTTCCGGCATGTTGGTGTAATGAGTCGAGAATTTCCATTCCTTCCCTCTCAAGCAAGTTTACAAACATTGCGCTCCTACTTCTACTTATGATGATTGAAAGCCAATGAAGAAAAGACATATGTTCATTGTTTGCGAAGAACTTTGTAAACAATAACGAAAAATTGACATTTCATAGAAAACTGCCATCCCTTTGTCGGCACACGGGTAGTGTTCTGTTTAATGTAACTGCAGTGACGTGTCAAGTACGAGAGGGGAATCAAGCAGCATCAAAACGACGTCAAGTAATCGACTTCTCCGCGAGCAGGCTAGCTGAACATTTTATTGAGCGGATGCATTTAAATGGCATCAAGCAGTTGGAGTAATAAACTAAACAAATCATCAATGTACATCCTTAGTTATGGTCGATTAATATTAAGATCATGGCGAATACTATCAACCAAAGTAATGAAAATTTGCCACCTGTGTATGTTGTCTCGGGCGTATCATGGGACCTAGCTAAATCGTTTCATTTCGTTTTTAATTGTTATTTGTACTTTCTTGTGGGGGCCAAACTGTTAACACGTACAAATATTTAAATGTTCAGTGTAATGCTGTATATTCGTGCGTCCTTTGCTTGAAAAACTTTATTATGTAGGTACATTACAGGGAGGAAGTCTGAGGTAGCCCGGAGAGGGCCACCCCTCAATCAATAGGTGGGCTCCTCATTACAGGAGCCCATTGGCGAACGCAGCGACTCGAGTTCGGTCGACCAGGGCCATGTGTCTCTCCAGGTCTGAAAAGCCGAGCAGGGCTGCCTCCCAGTCCCCCCAGGTTGGGTTTGGTTTTGGGGTGAGGTTCGGGGTTGACTGGCATGCCCACACCATGTGAATGATGTCCGAAGGCTTCTCCGCATGGTGCGGACATTTTAACGCGATAGCGTTAAAGAGCTCGTTTCGCAGAAATTCCAGCGTCGGCGTCGGTGTCGGCGTCGGCGTCGTTGGTTGTGAGCGAAAAATCATCATCTTGTCCGTGACCGAAAAATCATCTTGTCCGTGACCGAAAAATCGAGAAATATGCAAATAAAATAAAAAATTTTTCGGGTCCGAGTGAGGATCGAACCCGGGTCGTCTGCGTGGCAAGCAGGTGTTCTACCACACAGCCATGAGTCTCGTTGGAAACACTGTGAAAATAACTTCCTGTGCTTGGAAATGCAGTGAAAATAACTTCCATGCTTCGCAAACGCAAGCGTCCTTTATATAGGCGTCGCAATATAACATGTAATATCCCAGGAATATTGCGTGGTACAAGCGTACATTGCCATCGGGCGTCAGAATATGTGACTATCATAACGATTTCATAGTTTAAAGCCAGCCACCCATTACAAACGGCACACACCTTACTTCGCGTATTCCCTTAACACCACGTAGTGGGTGCATTGCAAGTTCGAAAACATTTCCCACATTTGCCGCGCATAATTGCTCCTGGTTTAAAGCATACTACCCATTACATAGTATGCACTAAGTGATTGAAGTAGGCACTAGGGACGGGATATCGCTATCGCGTCCAACTCTTAAAGGCGAAGCTTAAGGGTCCCCCAATTTTTTTCCTCTACAGGCAGGATCAAAATGTTTTGAAACTGTCGGGCACAGCAGTATTTTGGTGTAAAAGACGGAGGAGTGTGCTTTTCTCTACCTTTGTAAGGCGCTTACAAAGTTTAGGGTAAATTGCGTTGCCTGCTTCCCCTCACTTTCCGAGCAATTACCCAATTCTACGTTCTTTACTGCTGAGATTTCTTCTTGGTTTGATAGAATGTGATGCCATAGACTCGGCATATGGGTTACCTCTAGTTTTTTTTTTCAGATTTATTTTCATAGAACGTACTGTGATGCTAGACGTATTGCATCAAGTTTATTTGTCCCGTCGTCTTCGAGGTGGCTGCTTGACATGACGGTGTTCCCCACAGAAGTGACGGGACTCTGAGTTCAAATACCTGTAAGTATAATTTAAAAAAAACTAATATTAGAACGCATGAATATGCGATCAACGTGAACAAAGCACATCATGTAACATAAATTTTCAATGATTGACGTCTTCATATTCACTAGGAGAACATACTATATTGCAAAATATGTTAGCTACATGTATGAGCACTATAAAGGCATGATTCGTAGTACGCACATAATGACCGGCGATCAAGCGATGTAGGTACACTAAATGTAAATGGAGACACAGGTAGCTTATTTTTGTGGCCTGCTGTCCTAACTATACTTGCAATTTTTCACACTACACCAATAATATATGTGGTAATGACAATCTTGGTTAAAATATTAGAGGAAATGCTTTACGTGATAATATTTTTTGCAATTTTGGGAGCGAAGGAAAAACTTTTGGGAGTTTGCGGATAGTTTTCCTTAAAATCAGGAGTTCGAAAATTACTCCTGCGGTGGTTGGTCACCGATGCAAGTTTGAAATGGCATTACTGCAATACGTGATCCGTTAATTTTCACCCCATCGCTCTTCACATGAAAGCTACTGTGCCGTAATTTACCCCAAATTTTCCGTTTACTATCACAGAGGAAGCGTTCAACTAAACTTTAGGCCAAGCTTGATGTATTATATATTTATCAATTTGTATCTAAAGCTAATCTACATCGAATGGCACGCATTGACATTCTAGGCTTGCCTGTTTACGGTGCGAAAATAGCGGACTTGTAACACGATGAAAATAATTCCACAATAGACATCTTGAGATCACTCACATCGAGACCTCCTCAAGCATGGTGGCCTTCTACACGGAAACGGCGTCTCGATGCAACGCTCACCATACCGGCAAAATCGGCCCTGTCAATTGAAACAAAAGAAATGACAATATGATGCGAATGCACTTTGAAGTGAAATGTGGCGGTTGAAATAGATGCGATTTTTTGCATCGTCCTACAAAAAAAGCCGGCTGAAAATTGGACATATTGCTGCGGCCGTTTCTACTGACTGAATTATTTGTATGTTATGCTTGGCCTTTTGTGTGTTTAAGTTAAAAAGTTTAAGTTGTCTAGTGGCTCGCCGCATCTACAAAAAAAAAACCGCCAGGCCTGCGTGGAACGCGCAGCACTGTCACAGCGAAAGCTGGAAGAGCGGCCTTTCTATAGCCTGTTTTAAACACTCTTGGGGCAACTACTACAAGCATACTTGCATGGTACCCACTACGCCATAAATCATCGTAATTTTTGTGTAATGGGGAAGCGTCTATTATGTCATTATTCGTAATTCTTCGGAAAAGCGCGGTACCCGCTACACACTTGTAACGCATTATGCGCACTTTGTTGATGCTGTGGCTGACGACGATGAAAAATTATGCCTGAGGCTTTTGTAATGGGTTGGAGCATTGAACGACCCACTCGTTACCCAATTCGCATTGTGTGACACCCGGTTGTAACTTTACTGTTCTAAAACGCTTTACGACACACGTTAACGCGATTCCTTACCCGACATGAAGCCTGCATAGAGTCAGTTTGCACCGCAGTTTCAAGCAGTGGCGTAGCTCAGTGTTAGGGTGCTGGGCTGCCGCGCAGAGGACCCGGGTTCGATTCCCATTCTGACATAGGTGTTTTTTATTTCTTTAGTATTTTTCTTATTTCGTGCGATAGTGGTTACGGACACCGGCGGCGGTGGCGGACAACTACGGCGCAAAAACGACCCTTGCTGTGATCTCATAACAGCTTTCGCTGTAAAACGAAGAATAGAATTTACCACATCTTAAGTAGACGAGACCAAATGGAACCAGTTTTCGTAGGTACAGACTCTCTTTTGCTGTGAGTCTTTTATACTCAAAAGCTCTTCCTGGTAAGGACAAACCTAAGCGACCCTAATCTGGTCTGAAACCAGCCGGATCACTATATATATATATATATATATATATATATATATATATATATATATATATATATATATATATATATATATGAGAATTAACAGACAAAGATGCCAAGGAAAGTATAGGGGAAGCTATTAGAAGTAATTGTAATGTAAATGTGAAGAAAGGAAAGTGGACGAAAAGACAACTTGCCACCGGCAGGATCCGAACCTGCGACCTTCGAATAACGCGTCCGATGCTCTACCACTGAGCTCTACCACTGCTCTACCACGATGCTCTACCACGAGCCCTTAAGTTTACAATTCTTTCCTTAATTCATAACGAGGGTCTCGTTCTGGCAGACTTGATGCCTTCAGGTGGTATGCGAGGGATTATTAGTCAGCTGCCCGCTCGTAATAAGTTCACGTACTACGTGACGCCTACAGGCAAAAAAAAGAGTGTTCCACACTCGCCGTAATGGCAACAGGCGGCGCTGACTGACGCTCCCACGTTTAAGTAAACATATATACCCTATAAAGTGGACGGGGGGATGACTGCCACCGTAGCTCAGTGGTAGAGCATCGGACGCGTTATTCGAAGGTCGCAGGTTCGGATCCTGCCGGTGGCAAGTTGTCTTTTCGTCCACTTTCCTTTCTTCACATTTACATTACAATTACTTCTAATAGCTTCCCCTATACTTTCCTTGGCATCTTTGTCTGTTAATTCTCATTAATACTGTGTTTAACAAAGCAAACGAGCCCTTAAGTTTACAATTCTTTCCTATATATATATATATATATATATATATATATATTGAGAACAATACAATATACCTCATATAGTCAGGAATACTCAATGTCATCCCCAGGACAAAATCCGTTCTCAGATTACTTTTGTATGAAAATTTTCCGCAGTATAGAGAAAATTGTAGACAGGATTGTTCGGAAGTGCCGTGGGATCTGCTTCCCAAATTAATTTATCAATGAAGCTGCACTCCACGTAGAACTCTCCACTGCTATAGATAATTGTTTTGCAATCAATATAATGAGACACCTCATTCGCGGGAAAAAATATAGGAAGCTGCGGTTTACTTTCCCGCCAGACGATAAAAAGTTGTGGAAAAATACCCGCATTACTTCACATTGCTTTTCAACGATTACAGCTCCATATTTCCACGTTGTGATATTGTGGATTGAAATACCCTGTATGATTAATTGTACCTTAGGCGTAATTAATACTACTTACGTTACATATGCGTTGATGAACTCGGCGAACTATGCCATCTCCTGGAAACCTCCGCGAGTTCACCACCATCCCTGCAAGTGAAAATCAAGCACCTCAAACACACCTTTCCCAAATTATGCCGTGGTATAATATTAAAAATGTAGATGTCACAACATGCATGAAAATAATTTTGTGAGCTTCCAGCAATACTATATACATTGCAATTGTGAATCATCTGTTGCTTTGCTTCAAGTTTTCTTGCCGTTGTACCAAGCAATTAATAATGAAATTATGTGAAGCTTTCACCAAGACCGGTACAGCCCTCGCAGATTGCAACGCAACATATTTTTTTCTTTTTTTATAGCATGATGACTGCGTCAGAAATTCCGTCTTATAACCACGTCATGTCACTAAGGATCTTGTCGCTATGGGTAATATTTACTCTAATGAAGTATTCGGGTCCAAATTACCCCAATATGACGCCAACTAACGACGCTGAAAGCGAAAGTACGTCCATTAAATAGCCCTAAATTTTCGCGTATCAATCCCTAAGAGTCAGTCACGCCGACACGCGGTAAAGTCGCGTCTTGCGCTCCAGGCAATCAGAGGCACTGAAGGAATGCACTAGTAAAACAAACGCTTTTAATACTCATTCTATACAATGTCACATAACAGAACTGGTGGCCCATCAAAGGCATTGAATGAACTTCACTAGGCATCCGAACTGAGAGGCACTCAATGGCAGGGATTTTTCATGGGCTAAGAAATGACCTCATGGAAAGTTGGATTGGCGCCAACTGTTGTTCACGATAGTACTTCTCTGCGCGACACCAGCCATGACTAATCACAGATAATGGTCTAGAAGGAGGTCTTGAGAAGGTGAGCTTATTAGTTTAGGTTCTGGCGGGTTAGACTGACAATTAGCAGCGCGACTTTCGCTTGTAACTACCACCAGACAAACGGAGTCATTGTTGCGCAAAATATAGAAGGTATTTCTAGACGGTTAATCTGTCTATCAAACTACGCTTAATATTTTCCGTGAGTGTCCGCCTTAGGAACTTTGTCCTTGCTGGCTAACCAAACTGTCAACAGGTGCAGGTTTTCGCTTTCTGCGTAGATATGACAGTATTAAGGTGCTAATCGCGCAAGTCTACGTACTGTGCACAATTGTCATGACAGCATCTTAATCTTAAGCGACAGCTGCCGCTTGCGGGGTTCCCAAATTTCTGTGCACTACTGCATACGAAGTGCATGTTGCCCGCGCTGAATTACGTTAAATAAAAGTATCCGAAGTGTCTATAGTGGGCTTACCTGAAACAAGCAGAAGCACCGCAAGCACAACGGCAATGTTCTTCATTATTCAGTTTGCATCTGTTGGAGACGGCGATCCTCAGTCACCAAAGGACGTCCTTTTATGCTGACTCCCTACGCAACCGAAACATATGTCCTCTACATGTCTGAGAATTCACTCGCGCGAAGCGTCGAGGGCTGGAAAAGTAAACAAGACTCTTCACACTCCGTCAGCGTCATTCATTCATCTTCTTCCACGAAACCTCTCTAGCGTGGCTGTCACACATTGTCTAAACTAGAAAACCCCCGTGTTCATGTGTAATAATGAAGAGCATGTAAGAAGGCCGTAAATAACAAGAGGTTCGTAATAATGATGAGTCACAGGGTGACGCACGGGACGCGAGTGATATACCACGACACATATGGGAGAGATAAATTACAACGCCTTCACGTATCGACAGTATACTACAGCATGCGCAAGCGGTGCCATATTCTTATGTTTCACAGCGTTGAACTCATTATCATCAGGTGCAAATACTGTTTCTATAAAGCATACGCACGTTAGCCGATGTCTGGCTCACTCAGGGAGATGCAGGAATCTTCGCCATTCACTTAGTAAGAACAAATAACTGGATGAATGAGTTTCTTTGGTGCAAAGATAGAGCATTTCCTGAACTGTGCAAGTAGTCCAATAAAGTTATGTTTTTCGCAGATAGCCTTGAACACTACATCCTTGTTCCAATGTTGACAGGCAGTGTGGTATTCGTAGCGGGTGTGATTTTTTGCAAGGCATAATTAGTTCTAAGGATGCCACCTGAGGAAGCACTTGCAGTATTTGTCTGTTAAGTTTTGTCGCACAGAAAAAGCTGCTTTTACGAAATAAACTTATTTGCATATGACAAGTATTTTATTGTTTCATAAAGGCATTTCCAAATGTCGAGATAAAAATGAGTGCATTTACTTTTGTTTTACTAAATAAATTACTTATGGAATTTTTCGATTACTCTTGAATGGCATTATGAACATTGACGCACAAATTGTCAAAGTTACACAATGATGCGATTGATGTGCATTCCTTATATAAGAGGACTTACACACGGCGAATCTAAGAAAGACAAGGACTCGGTGCTGCTATTGAGTGAAGGTTTACTGTGCCTTCTTAAAATATGTATCATCGCATAACATGAGGGCACGAAACTGTACAAACAGTACGACCCACTGAGCACACGTGTAACCTGTCACAACCAAGAAATAACTTTATTTCGGGCGCCTTACGCCTAGGCAGCTCACGAAATCTTTACCTGTTCTCTGATTCCGGACAGACAGACAGACAGACAGACAGACAGACAGACAGACAGACAGACAGACAGACAGACAGACAGACAGAGAACTTTATTGAGGTCCTGAGGAACACTACCAGCAGCGGGCCGCTCCCACGTCGGGACGGGTAGGCCAAGCCTCATCGCCCCGTCGTGGGCTCTATGGACGGCCCTGATTTGATGTAAAAGTTCAGAGGTCCGTAGCGCAGAGCTCCATTAATCTTCGGTCGTGCGTTGAGAACTCTGTAATGAGAGGCACTGCCAGAGCATGTGGTCTAACGTAGATGGGGAGCCACAATCTGGGCATGTTGGATCAACACAAAGAAATCAACAGCATGGGTGGTGATTGCGTGGACCGTCTATTTGTTTCCTTGCCAAAGCACTTTAGACAGATACCATCTATCTTCAAAAAATAAATATTTTGTAGCGTTGGCAGTGGCCTTATGCAAACAATATGTCGACACTCTCGTAGTGGCAGGTAACTTATTCAGAAGTCTTACCATAAGTGACGACCCATCCCCGTTTGAAATTTTTGTTGTGTATTATTCCTCGTTCTCGTGCACCCTTGAACACGATGGAAAAAGCTTTTTTTCGGACGCCTGTGTGTGCGTGTGGGAGTAATGGAAAGATGGCATCTGTGCTCGCGTTAACGCTGTCGCAGTTAGTTGACTCAACGAGAAAACAACAAGCATGCGAGAACATCGCTTGTTTTTGTACGAGAGCCATAATAATACACTTCCTCTGTTGGACATTTCCACGCTTCTGCGTCTCTTTCACGAATCCGGGTGCTTTAAAATGTAGCATGACAAGCTTTTTATCTCAACGATATTGCAGAAGTACCAGATTACAGTATGCATAAAGTCGCTCAACAGAATGTTTTGTCTACCATTCACTTCCGTGCAGAGGGCTTTATACTTATATTTGCAGACGACATTGTCCACTATATTATATTATGCCCACGCAAATATTGCTGCCATTATTAATGTAGTATATCAAGAAGTAGCATCGCATATCAAGCCACATGCGCCAAAACCGGAAAACTATGCGCAACCAGAGCTGCGGTCTTAATTTAGTGGTATTCATCGTACACCAGCGGTACCTCATTGTCTTTCGACATCACCGGGTTTTCTTTATATACGAGCCGCCGAAGATAGGGTGGCCCATTTTCAAGCCCAAACATAAAGAACCAGGACTAATTCATGCTTTACTGGATACTGCAATACAAAAAAGTATATCTTGTAGGATCTCTCCTTCATTCCCTCAGATGGACACAGGTGCCACTGGGCTTCACACAAACGGGTCATTCTTCTTGTGAGTTGCCTCTTCAGACACCTGAAAGTTGATTTCGAAACATCATCACATGAAATAAACGTCAGAAAAGGAAGCGTTAGGTTGATAGGCTCGTCCGATTACAATGCTCAACAACGCTTTAATAATCAGCTATGTTGGGGCTAGTCTTTTGTGCATATTTTAGCGGATGGAATCTAGCAAGACAGTTTGAAAGGGATGACGGGACACACAGGACAGGTGAGCATCTGCAATGAGCTTTCCCTTGTTCTTGTCAAAACAGGGTAAAAGTTCAGGCGGAAATGGAAGCTTGACGACATGAATATTCTTGCCCACGAGGTGTCACTTCAGCCGACGTTTCAGCAAGGGGCCGTGACTTCTTCAAGGCGGCAAATGAAGAAGACAAGATCTTGTAGAAGACAGGACCACTTATCGAGACGTTGTCTCCAGCGAAACCGCTGTTCAAGCATTTTTCATCTCATTTTTTTGCACATTTTTTATGCTTAATTCTATTCACTAAACATCTCTGAACTTCCCAGAAGACATTTGCAAGTAGCGGCACGAGCACACCATACCTAAACACTTAATGTGCTTGGTCCTTTGCTACCACGCAAGCTACCACGCAGAAAATTTCTCGCACAGAAATTATGTTCTGGGAAGAAAGACATATCATGGTATAGTGCCGTTTTTCATTCATTTCTGTGACTCATGGTATTATTGTCGTGCATGACTACTCACTGGGTAACTTGTGCAAGCCCAGAACTATGGCTGCAGTATATATTTCATTACCGCGAAAAATTATATTTTTTTCCTAGCTATCGCATAAATCGGTTAGGTGCTGTACGCGGTCTAAGAATTTATTGTGTGACAAGAAGATAAACCCTGTTTTACAAAAACCACAACCTTGAACAATTTTTCGGTTTTGTGAACAACATATACAAGACCTCCTCTGCTAAGTTCTTGTGGAGGTATGGCTTAAGTTTGAACTCACATCTGTACAACCGTACGCAGGGTTCTCTGCGGCATCGAATTGGCGCCTGAACGCAGCGTTGACCACGCCGGCAGGCTTTTCGCTGAAAAGGGGAAAGTCGATAAAATGGTGGTTGTCGCCTTCTTCCAGCAGAAGTAACATCCTTTTGCGAGATATAGTGCATATGTTTTTCGGTAAAGTGCTTGCATGTTCTGTGCTTTAAAAGAGCACTATAAAAGCCAAGAATAAGTGAATAACATGTAGACACAAAATTATTTTACGGGGAATTATTAGGTGGCAGAATTATTCCTTTTTAAAAATTTAGTGGGTACAATCAGCAGCTATTCGGTACTTGTGAACTGGGAACAAGAGGGGTAGAGGGCGGATTCAGGTGGAATTAATTATTAAACTGCTCAGTGCAAGAAGTAGACACATCTCACTTGGATTATGCGAAGACCAGCGCCGACTTCCAACGGAATTTTATTACAAAAGCACTCAAATATCTAAACTAAGGAAAAAGATAAGACCACGTGCTTAATCAAGAGCCAAACAAAAACTAAAAAGGGAAGCAGCAACCGCAACAAAAAAACAAAAAACAAGTAACTACCCCGGAACACCACGTGCCAAAAAATCGAAATAGGCCAGTTTTTTTTTTTTCGGATAAGAATATTGATGGTTTAGTGATGCAACTTCCTTGAGGAACTGTTTCGGGCCCAATGATGATTCTGGTGCCTTAATTCGGGTGAGCCGCAAGAACGCTTGATTCCTCAAACAAGGCCTGGCGTCCGCATTCCTAACGATGAGAGGCCAAAAAACCGTCCCTCCCCACGTTTCTTACTTTTTGACAATGTTCCCTGGAGCCTCACGTTAGGCAACCTGACAAAAGTATACCGTAAACAATTCCCATTCTACACTCAACAAACTTCTTACGGTGCTTAATTTTGCAGTGGCTCACGTGTCTTCCTACGGGACTAGTTCGGACACATAACTGAGTTGATACGGTGCGGA
Source organism: Rhipicephalus appendiculatus (assembly GCA_030522465.1). Lineage (NCBI taxonomy): Eukaryota > Metazoa > Arthropoda > Arachnida > Ixodida > Ixodidae > Rhipicephalus > Rhipicephalus appendiculatus. The sequence goes on from JALIZH010027170.1 coordinate 18,449, forward strand.
AAAAACCACCGACACACCCACTCTTTGGACTACCTTTCTGAGTTGATGCGAAATGCCGTGTAAATACTGTATCACTGTAACCTTCTTGCGGTGATACAGTATCTACCGCCTATCTACCGTATCTATATGCCGCCTCGTGCCCCCCTCGGCTGCTCGCGATAACACTGAACATTAGTCGCTTCTTCGAAGAGAAAAACGCGTGCTGACGAAGGTACGCATCTTCTTGTCCCCTTTTCATCTTGCTCACTGCGTAGCCTTCAGCGCACTCGCTGGTACGAAGGGAGCGAGAAAGCACTTAAACCGTGCGGCAAAGCCCTGTAAATTATCTCGTAATTGACCAATCGTAAAAATTTTTGCCACAGTCAATTCGTTCGGCAATAAACTACGGTTATTTGAAAAACTTTTGTGAGGCCCCTTTGAACAGGGACATCTGCACTCTGACTGATCGACAAGTATAGCTTTTTCTAGCACCGAAATCCCACTTTGTCAAAATCAACCCCTACAATTTCTGATAAATTGCAGAATGCTCGCGGTATATACTTACACTACACCTACCAATACCCACAGGAAAACGCTGCGCATCCACCAGCATAACTGCAATGAAGAGGCATAGAATTCGTTTTCATTGTGCAAGAGTGTTAAATGTCTATATAATAGTGCACGTGTAAATGTGTATATAAATGTGTCAATAATAGTGTTATAGTAGTATATAAATCAAAGACCTCCAGCTGCAAAATCACTCTACAACTATGCTTATCAATAAGCATTTCTTTGCCTATATTTCACTTCACCTAATGTACTTCCTAATCAATGGCATGGGTTTCGCAATATTTTTACGTTTTAAACGTCCATAAGCACGAAGCAAAGTCATGCCGTTAATAATAACATTACTCTCAAACGTTCTACTTGTAGACGTTGCAACGGAGGCGCAGATTCCTCGAGGAACCTTACACGATTTTCAGTAAAATTGCCAGAGAGCGAGATCAGAACTTTACTCTGCGATCGCCAGAAAAGTATTGTTTGGCGCGACGCAACTTCAATGACACTTTATTCTTTTAATGAAGACATTACTATATTGGTATATGGTATATTCCGTACAATATGGTATATTCCGTACGCTTTCGAGTATGTGGTAAACACCTCTAATGAAGAGGTCAGTTACAAATCTACGTCGTCATTGAAAACCCCTGTCATGTCTCCTCTAATCTAAGTAGCGATGCTTTGAGATAAAATGACG
>JALIZH010027171.1:0-10195 GCA_030522465.1 Rhipicephalus appendiculatus
AATTATATGCTATGAGAAGGAAACACTTTTTACTGCCCTATCGACAAGAAATGCCACTACATCCGTCAATGTTCATAGGTAGGGAACCGCTTTTTAAATATCAGGCTCTGTTTTCTTTTTTTAAAAGATGCGAATAGCTTTCACGTTATTTACCCAGGCATCCCGTAGCAGGGCCTCTTAACAGAGGCTGTTGCTGCGGTAGTTGAACTTAAAGACAGCACCTGCCTCGCGGTCCTTGGACTCGAGGGTGGCGACGAGGCATCCCTGCTCATACCCCATGTCACTATAGTTTTATAACTGTGTCTTGCCATACACTGTCTATACACAGATTTCACGTCACTCTCATGATTTTAATACAAGTATGTTTTTACCCGCCTTAAGCGCGAGGAATTTTAGGCCCCTATACAGCCACTTAACACAACCATTGTTCATATACTATATCTTGTCCTGGCGCTCTTTGGCCAATAAATGGCCCTTGCGCCATTAAACAACATATTGTAGCGAACAAATGCAGCGCTTGCTGCTAAAACAACTATTTATTTAGGGCGAACTTGTGCCCGTCAACTCAAGACACAGCTTTTCGCAAGGGTCGTCCCACGTTAGCTACTCCGAACTTCGTCGGCCTCTTCTTCTTGCGTGTCGTCGCGTGCCGCTCCTTCGAGCCGCCAGTCTTCTTTTTCCCCAGCGCGTTCTGTCGTGACACGCGCAGTCCAGCGTTGCATGGCGCGCGTGGCTTGACAGTTCGTGTGGCGGAATTCACAAAAGCAGGAAGCGGCGTGTGACTTCAGAGGGTGTCAAACAACTTGCGGCATTAGTCCCCCCTTCCCGAAACGCATCGTCCCGATGCGTGCGGATGGCTAACGGTTTCGAAGAGCAGGATTGATCTGATGTTTGAGCGCATGTAGCAGTTCTCTCGTTCAGTGCCTTTCGTAGTACGGTTTCATTCGTACTACATGTATGACTTCTTGGGTGATTCCTGCGTCGCGTTGAGCACACTTGACCCTCAGGGATTACTTCGTAATTTAAAGTACTTAACCGGCGAAGTACCTTGTAAGGGCCGAAATAGCGCCGCATCAGCTTTTCAGATAGGCCAGGCACACGTACTGGCGTCCACACCCACACTTTGTCTCCGGGGTTGTACTGTACGTCTTTTCGCCTCAGATTATATCGACTTGCGTCGGCGTCCTGCTGTTGAATGATACGGTGCCTTGCCAACTGCCGTGCCTCTTCTGCCCGTTCTATGTAATCGCTGATGTCCGGGTCACTCGCATTCGAATCGTTGACAGGTAACATCGCGTCTAAGGTCGTTGTTACCGTCCGACCATAAACAAGTTGAAATGGTGTGAAGTGCGTCGTCTCTTGTACTGCGGTATTATATGCAAATGTAGCATAAGGCAAAATGATGTCCCATGTCCGATGCTCCACGTCCACATACATGGAGATCATGTCAGCGAGCGTTCTATTGAGCCTTTCGGTTAATCCGTTTGTTTGCGGATGGTATGCTGTAGTTCTTCTGTGGTCGGTATGCGTGAGTTTCATCACAGACTGCATCAAACGGGCAGTAAACGCTGTTCCCTTGTCAGTAATGATAACCTTCGGTGCGCCATGTCGTAGCACGATCTGAGTAACGAAAAACTGAGCTACCTCATTCGCCGTTCCTTTTACGAGAGGCGACGTCTCAGCATAACGGGTCATGTAGTCTGTCGCTACAACGATCCAGCGCTTTCCCGATGATGAGACAGGAAATGGACCAAGTAAATCCATTCCCACTTGCTGAAATGGCCCCTTTGGCGGCTCTATGGGTTTCAACAGGCCCGCTGGTTTCGATGGTGGTATTTTGCGTCTTTGACAATCCCGGCATGACTTGACATAGTGGTGCACCGAATCCATTAATTTCGGCCAATAATACTTCTGGCGGATTCTTGCTAAAGTCCGACTAATACCTAAATGGCCAGCCGATGGGTCATCATGACACGCTTCTAAGATCTCTGCTCTCAGTGGTGATGGTACTAGAAGCAGGAACGTCTCGCCGCTGTGTTCGAAGTTTCGCTTGTAGAGGACGTTATTCCTGAGAACATAGGAGGACAATCCACGGACGAAAACTCGTGGTACCTTAATTTGCTGGCCCTCCAAGTACTGGATAAGCGGGAGTAGCTCCTGGTCCATTCGCTGATGACGGGCCATGTCGGACACATTCAGAGCTCCAAGAAATGGGAAATCTTGTTCTTGATCAGATGATGAAGACTCTACAGGTGCACGTGACAGGCAATCCGCGTCGTTGTGCTTGTGACCCGACTTGTAGACGACGGTGATGTCATGTTCTTGCAGACGCAGGCTCCATCTAGCAAGTCTTCCTGAAGGGTCCTTGATGTTCGCCAGCCAACACAACGAATGATGATCGCTGATCGCTCGAAACGGTCTCCCGTACAGGTATGGTCGGAACTTGCTGATCGCCCAGATAACTGCGAGGCATTCTTTCTCTGTCGCTGAGTAATTGGACTCAGCATTCGACAGAGTGCGGCTCGCGTAAGCGATGACTTTTTCTTCTCCATTCTGCCATTGAATAAGGATGGCGCCGAGACCAACGTTACTCGCGTCGGTATGGACGTCTGTGTCGGCGTCTTCATCAAAATGGGCAAGTATAGGAGGAGACTGCAAACGGCGTCGCAACTCTGTGAAAGCTTCTTCCTGATCTTCCCGCCAGGCGAAAGGTACACTTTCTTTTGTTAGCCGTGTCAAAGGTTCAGCGATCTTAGCAAAGTTTTCAACGAAGCGTCTGTAGTAGGCACAGAGTCCCAGGAATCGTCTCACGGCCTTTTTGTCTTGCGGCTTCGGAAAGTTTTCAACTGCTGTAATCTTTTCCGGATCTGGGCGGACGCCTTCCGCACTAACAATGTGCCCGAGGAACCGAAGCTGACGAAATCCAAAGTGACACTTTTCCGGCTTGATAGTCAGTGCTGCCGCGCGAATGGCCTCCAGTACTGTTCTCAGTCGGTGTATGTGCTGCTCGAAAGTAGAGGAAAAAAATCACTACATCATCGAGGTAGACGAGACATGATTGCCATTTGAGTCCGGAGAGGACAGTGTCCATCATCCTCTGGAAGGTAGCGGGAGCAGAGCACAAGCCGAAAGGAAGTACTTTGAACTCGTATAGTCCGTCGGGTGTCACAAACGCCGTCTTCTCGCGATCTCGTTCGTCCACTTCGATTTGCCAGTATCCGCTTTTTTAAGTCCAATGATGAAAAGAAGTGAGCGTTGCGTAACTTATCCAAGGTATCATCGATCCGCGGAAGTGGATAAACATCACGCTTCGTGACGAGGTTCAGTTTTCTGTAGTCAACACAAAACCGCAGAGTGTTGTCCTTCTTTTTGACCAGCACTACAGGTGATGCCCACGGACTATTGGATGGCTGGATCACGTCGTCCTCGAGCATTTCCTGCACTTGTTTCTTGATGGCTTCCCTTTCTTTTGGCGCTACTCGGTATGGACGCTGATGTACAGGTCTAGCGTGTTCTTCGACCACGATGCGGTGCTTTGCGACGGGAGTACGTCCGACTTTCGACGAGGTGGAAAAGCACTCCGCAAATTCTTTGATGAGGTCCACAATCTGCTCTTTCTGTGGTGATGAGAGCTCTCTATCAATGTCAACTGATTGAAGTACACTTCCTACTTTCTCGGAAGCTTTATCAAGAGTACAGACATCCGAGACTTGCACATACTCATGTAGGGATGCTACGGATGTACCCTTCGCTACATGCTGCACCTCATTGCCAAAGTTGGTTAATAGAACATCCGCACGTCCATCACGAAGGCTCACCAGACCTCTTGCCACGCATAGTCCCTTTTCTAGTAACATTCCGATGTTTCCGTCTGCTAGTCCATCGCAGTCACGGAGAACTTCACTCTTCACAAGAACCGTCACACTGCAGCGTGGCGGCACGGTCACATCTTCATCCACAATGCGGAGAGGTGAAACGATTGGTTGCTCCGTGTGACAGATGGCGACAGCATTCTCCGTAGAAAACGAAACTTGAGATTCTTGCAAGTCGATGACTGCATTGTTTGCTTGCAAGAAGTCCATGCCTAGAATCAGCTCACGGGAACATTCGGGAAGAACAATAAAGCTGCCGACGTACATGAATCCTCTTATTACTATCCTTGCGGCGCATAATCCCACTGGGCTGACTAAGTGCCCTCCCGCGGTACGTATCTGAGGTCCGGTCCATTCAGTCAGCACTTTTCGCAGCTTCTTTTGCGAGGACGCTACTGACCACGGAGTAGTCTGCACCGGTGTCTATAAGCGCAATAGCCTCGACGTCGTCGATGGTGACTAGCAGTTCGGAGGTAACGTCACTGTTACTGCACTTGTCTGTAGTTGCGTAAATGGCGTCGTCTCGTCGGGTTAGCGATGGAGGGTCTTCAGTTTTCTGAGTATCAGCGGCCTTACCTCCAGAGGTCGCTGGCTCTAGTTTTCCCGCTGCGGGCTAGGTGAACGTGGTCTTGGGAAATTTGGTGACGTACGAGGACTCGGCGATCGATAGCGCATTGGTGCTGCTGACCGCGACTCCCGTTGCTGAGTGTCCTGAGGCGAATGGCGCGAAGACAAAAACTCTTCGATTTCGTAGGGGCGCTCACCGTTCCGCGGGCAGGGTGCATTGACTGGGAAGCCACGCAGTCCCACTCGACGATACTGACACGCCCGATAAAGGTGACCTGCCTCTCCGCAGTGGTAGCAGAGGGGCCGCCGGTCCGCCGTGCGCCATACATCGCTCTTACGTGGTCTTGCCTCCGGCATGGGTAGTGGCGTATTAGGAGAAAATGTCGGGGGCATAACGGCAGTCGGTGCCGTCCGGTTCGTGCGTCCAAGATCCTGCCGTACCACTTGCGCGTACGATAACTGAGGCTGAGGCTCCGGTTGTGTCTGCTGCAGTACCTGAGGCTGCGGTTGATAGATTGCTTGCCGCACTTCTTCGCGGACAACGTCCGCAAGTGACGGTATCGCTGGAGCACCTTGAGCGATGTGTATTTTCTGAAGCTCTTCCCTGACGACAGCCCTCACCACTTCCCGCAAGAGGTCGATGTTGCTCGTGAGGGTTGTTGACACCGCGCTAACTGAGGAGACGCCTACGTCCCTGTTATACTGGCGCGCGCGCTGCTGCAGTGTCTTCTCTATCATCGTTGCCTCTGTTCTGAACTCAGCTATAGAACGAGGCGGATTACGCACCAGGCCTGCAAAAAGCTCCTCTTTCACTCCGCGCATCAGGTGCCTCAACTTCTTCTCCTCAGCCATGTTCGGGTCGGCTCGGCGGAAGAGTCGGAACATGTCTTCAATGTACATGGCGACGCTCTCGTTGTTCCGTTGGTTTCTCATCTGAAGAGCGGCCTCTGCCTTTTCTTTGCGGTCCGTGTTTGGGTATGTGGCAAGGAACTCCCTTCGGAAGTCGTCCCACGACAATAAGGACGCTTCGTGGTTCTCAAACCACGTGCGTGCAGAATCTTGCAGTGCCACGTAGACGTAACGAAGTTTCCTGGCTTCGTCCCAACCGTTCAACCTGGCGACACGCTCAAAGCCATCGAGCCAGTCCTCGGAATCTTCGAAAATATCACCGTGGAAGACCTCTGGTGTTCGGGGTGGATCCACGACGATATGAGATGGAAAAGGTGTCGCTTGGGCGGCCATCGTAGTGGCGTACGTGCTTACGGTCTCCACTGGTCTCGAAGAATCGAAGAGGGCGCCAAACTCGGGCTGCTCACCACGTAGGCGGCGACTCGTGCGTTGGTGTACAGGAGTCAATTCCGCTGGCTCCAATCTTAAGGGATCTGGGCTACGCTCCCTTGCCTGAGGTGGGCTTGGAATCATACCCCGCACCTCCACCAGTTTGTAGCGAACAAATGCAGCGCTTGCTGCTAAAACAACTATTTATTTAGGGCGAACTTGTGCCCGTCAACTCAAGACACAGCTTTTCGCAAGGGTCGTCCCACGTTAGCTACTCCGAACTTCGTCGGCCTCTTCTTCTTGCGTGTCGTCGCGTGCCGCTCCTTCGAGCCGCCAGTCTTCTTTTTCCCCAGCGCGTTCTGTCGTGACACGCGCAGTCCAGCGTTGCATGGCGCGCGTGGCTTGACAGTTCGTGTGGCGGAATTCACAAAAGCAGGAAGCGGCGTGTGACTTCAGAGGGTGTCAAACAACTTGCGGCAATATATCATCATCATCATCATCGAAAGTCTTCCAGCAGCATTTTGTCTCTCCGTGAAATTTTGCAATCAGCGATGCAGGGATTCCATACACGGACTCACAGTAGGTAATAATCAGGCGCAGCAGTGCTGTTGTTAAATGCACTTGTCGCGTGCGTACAATTTTGTAACGCACGTAATCTACGAGTGGAAAACAGCTCCCGCCGCTGAAGTAAAGAAGTGGAATTTGTACCTCCGGAAGCAGAGTTCACCAGGATACCTTGCGTGTGTACATTACCTTCCGGTGTTCGCTCCGAGCGTTGGTCACTTGCGTGTGGTCAGTGCCGTTGAATTGCTTTACAGTGCTGTGAAGCCAGACAACATGTACCACAGGCATGGATATCTCGTTAAGCCGTGCGCCATTATTGCGTAAACTCACGACTGCCTGAGCGGCCTCTAGCAGCCAAACGCTTAAAGGCAAACGCGTCACGCAGGCTTCCGGTATACTCCCGCCGATTTTCACCGAGCAAATGTCATGCCACACAGAGTGGCTCTTGCTCTGCATAGACTCCGACTCTCTCATAGGAACACTTGGCCCCCCGCCATAGAGTTTCACGCTATAAAAACTAGCGAGTAATCTGGCCCTAGTGTTTATGTGGGTATCCTTGAGCGGCGCTTCAAGCAAGATGTGGATGGTGGGAAGTACAGGCTTCGGATCTGCTTCGGATGGATAACTTAGTTTCGTGGCGCTTGTTTACCTAGCGTAAGACAAAGTGATCTGAAGCTATTTCCAAGTGACACTTGCTTCATCCTTACGTACGTAAAACTTATTGCAGAAAGGTAGCGTGACCTTTAGATTGAAGCCAAAACCGATAAAAATTCACTCACAAGGTATTCCACGTTGCTCTGGAATTGTATTCCAGATTTGGCATTGCCAAATAATCAAGCATTTGTTTAACAACAGCCAAAACAAACATGTGTGTCTTTCTCTCGCAAGTAATTATATTCCATTTAAGGTAATAAAAAATTTATATCGAGCGAGAATCAGTAAACGTACTTTCCGCTACGACTCCATGCGTGTGTGCCCGTGAACAGAACGATTGTGAGAGCAGCGGTACGTACAACGCATCTCACGCTCGGCTGTAAAGCCGATTCAGCGGAGCATGGCGGTGGGTACACTTCCCTTCGTCGTCGCTTTGCAGCCAAGTTGACCGCGCCTTGGCAGGGCGCGCTTTTATAAAAAAAATTCAGACAACTTCGCGCTATAGTGGTGCCAAGCCTGAAGGAAATGCGGAGTTGAGCAGCCTTCTTTGTTACTTTTGAGTTTTCTCTTTCTTTCCTCCTCTCGTTTTTTTTTTTGTATTTTTCAGTTTACTGCCTTTTCTCTCTTTATTTTTATTTTTCTTCCCATTTAGTCCCTTTCTTTCTAGTCTTTCTATTTATGCCTCGCTTCCTCTCATTTTTTTTAACTTTTTCACGCGGTTTTATTTATTGTGATCCGCACTTAATATCATCGTGAAGGTGCTCGAAGACTAAGAGGAAGAAGACTTCTCCTTGGCCTGAGCGCGCGCTCAGATTTCTATGTTATATGGGGTTTTGCCTGCGTTATGCCAAGCGACGAACACAGCATGCGATCACAGCATACGACAGCATACGAGAGTCCGGCTCCCTAAATTGCTCCGCACTTAAGAGTTAGCTCAGCTTGCTTTATCTAAGTCGCGCAAGGCCGCGTCACAGCATAGCTGCTGGGCACCAAGTTGATCCTGGCTTGGCTATAGGGTCTTACCCTCTCACCTGTCTCTTTCCCACTCCTTGCTGTACAATATTATACATAACTATGCTTGCCTCCTCCTCAAGCAATGCTCCAGAGGAATTGGGCAAATCCCAGCACTCACCACGCTGGCCCCCTATAAGATTAAGGGAACACACTGGCGGCACACACCGATTAAACTTCTCCTGTTAACCATCTGTGCCGAGTTCTTGGGCGCTGAAGGAACGTGGATGGTTTATGATGTTGATAATTGTCTATTTACGACACACGGCAAACCTCGACTATAACAGCTTCGCTGTAAAAACAGGCCGCGGCTATTGCTTTGCATCGCGTTGCTGTTGCAACGCTAAAGGCGCAGCGGAGATGTATTAAGGCGAAAGCCTTTAATGTCTCATGCTCACGTCCGTCCGTCCGCCCGTCCGTCCGTCCATGCGTCCGTCCGTTCGTCCTTCTCTCCGTCCGAGCCCTGGCACGGTGCCAGGTGGCCGCCGGGGCACGCAAACGGACGCCGGTCGCGTCGGACTCTACAGCGCTCGCGCTTTACTTGCCTAGCGTCGCTGTGCCCAGCGTTTCCAGTCATGCAAGGAGGGAGACGCGCGCATCGCGTTCCATTCTGACCGACCCCGTCTCAATGGACACAGGCGTTCGCGGAACACACTTTGGAATTTACAAAGTGTCCGTCAATTTAAGCGCTGGAACGCGGATGACGTCTGCGCAATGCGCAAAGCGCGAGAAAATACGAACGCATGCGAACGGAGGCGGATTAGTCTCGCGTCTGGCTGCGATTCGCCGTAAAAAAATTGAAGAAGAAAACGCGCACACATTCCGTTTGTGTGCCATCCCACTGAGAGTGTTAAAAAAGACATGGCATAGTCAGTCGAATGGCCACAAGCTTTCGCCGAACACACTTTGGAATGTACAAAGTGTCCATTTTTTTTCTGCTGTATTTCTGTTATTCGATGGTTTTGCCAAGGTGTTGGTGTAGTTTTCCTACAATGATATTTATGTATCAGCGTAAAGTAATAGGCAGTGTTGTACGTAACGTGTTAGAAAAAAATTGAAGGACACTTTGTACATTCTAAAGTGTGTTCGGCGAAAGCGCGTGGCCGTTCCACTGACTATGCCATGTCTTTTTTCTTTCACACTCTCAGTGGGATAACACACAAAGCGAAGGTGTGCGTGTTTCCTTTTTTATTTTTTACCGCAAGTCGCAGCGCCACGCCAGACTAATCTTTCTCCGTGCGCATGCGTTAGTATTTTCTCGCGCTTTGTGCATCGTGCAACGCCAGACTAATCTTCCTCCGTGCGCATGCGTTAGTATTTTCTCGCGCTTTGTGCATCGTGCAAACGCCATAGCGTTCCAACGCTTAAATTGACGGGCCCTTCGTAAATTCGAAAGTATATTCCGTGAACGCCTGTGTCCATTGAGACGGCGTCGGTCAGAATGATTGCAAACGCTGGGCACAGCGAAGATACGCAAGCAAAGAGCGAGCGCTGTAGAGTCTGACGCGACCGGCGTCCGTTTGCGCATCCCGGCGGTCACCTGGCTCCGTGCCAGAGCTCGGATGGACGGGACGGACGGACATGGACGGATGGACGGACGGACGGACAGACACACAGACAGACGGACGGATGGACCGACGGACAGACAGAGGGACGGAGAGACGGACGGACAGACGGACGGATGGACAGACGGACAGACGAACACCGGACGGACGGACACCGGACGGGCGGACAGACGGATGGACACCGGACGGACGGACGGACACCGGACGGACGGACAGACGGACATCGGACGGACAGACGGACACCGGACGGGACGGACAGACGGATGGACACCGGACGGACGGACAGACGGACGGACGGATAGACGGACGGACGGACACCGGACGGACGGACGGACGGACGGACAGACGGACGGACACCGGACGGAAGGACAGACAGACGGACGGACACCGGACGGACGGACACCGGACGGACGTGAGCATGAGACATTAAAGGCTTTCGCCTTAATAATCGAGTACTTGTAATCAATTACATTTTTTTTCTTGTGTCATTTCTTTTTCCAAAATCAAGTTGGAACCAGTCTTGTACGGCAGTCTCACTCCGAAAAAATATGTGACCGCTCTGTAGAGACTGTCCCTTCCTGAGCCTATTAGATGTGAAGCATCTTATGGCGAAGCTTAATCCGGTGGTGGTGGTGGTGGTGGTGGTGGTGTGCCGCGTGCTCACCCTTACTGCGCATGCGCAAA
>JALIZH010027172.1:0-33872 GCA_030522465.1 Rhipicephalus appendiculatus
GTGGTCGACGGGAGGCCTGCAATATCGAAGCAATAAAATTTTGGTGGTGTGCGTTTGCAGCTATTTTTCACGCGGGATGTATTGTGAGGCTGTTATACATCTTACGTAGAAGTAAAAACTTCTTTCTCGGTAAAGGTAGAATAAGCTTTGGCTGCCTTTGTCTGGGTCCTGAATCATTGCGAGGGATAAAAAGGCTTGGCGTTCACAGCATCGTGCCCAGTTTAAAACATAAGCTGAATAACAGTTGATTTGGAATTTTTGAACGGTGGTGCACGTATTTCGCATGGGACGGTTTCTTTATAAGCCAGGATTTTCGCACCCTCATCAGTACTTTCAGCAGAGCACGTTACCTTCTTGCTGCCGTTACCGATAAGGACTAGCGCCAATGCGGTTGAATAGAGTTTTTTGGGGGGTAGGACTTCACTTTCATTGAAGCCGTAGCGCTAAAAGACAGGGACCACAGAAAGAGGACGGGACGTGCGCTTTCTGTGGTCCCTGTCCTTTTAGCGCTATGGCTTCAATGAACGTTACAAACCAACTAGCCCAAAAGTCTGTTCTCTTGGACTTCACTTTGAGGTAACAAGAAGAGTTGCACTTTTATTACTGGCAGAAACAACGAGGAGCCCAATCGTTTCTATTCCAAGGATTCCCCGGTCGAGCGCTTACATACGGTTTTCCAAATATTCAGTCTTCTAAAAATAAGACACCTACGAAATTGATGTTCCTCGTTGTAGTTATGAGTTGTAATGGATACGTAGGATATTGGAGCGAAAGTTTATTTTAAAATGGGCCAATTGACTGTCATGAAAATTAACGAAAACGGGCTGAATGAGTCCATAAAAGTGCAGACGGTTCGCTTTGGAGCAGCTGGGATTGCTGTTGCACATGGCGGCAACTGGCTTCTTTCGACCTGGCCTCTGAGATTCGCTTCGGCAGTCCGACGAAACACAAGTTTAAATGAAGGAAGACACCAGGGCACAAAAAAGCCGAGGTGTGAGAGCTACTACCGGACTACTAAGCCATTAATTCAGGGCCATCTCCAAATTTTTCGTCTGTTTTTGCTAGAGGGATGCAGACGTGATTGCTGTTTTTGAGCTAGAGGGACGCAGACGTGAAATGCTGTTTTTGAGCTAGAGGGATGCAGACGTGATTTAGAAAAAAAATATAATTTGTTGCAAAACATCAATCATTTGAAGTCGTTGTTTTGACGGAATCCCACCGGGTCGGGAAGTAACATGAGATAATTAAAAGCACACCGACCATGAAAAAGAACACGAAAAGACGCTTCGGCTTTTCGTGTTCGTGAAGCACGAAGCCACAACTTTTTCGGCAACTAAGAAGCTTTTCTTTCTTGTGGTTTCGTGCTAAAAACGGGTGGTTGTCTATTTTTCCCTTTATTAACCCTTCCGCCACCTTGCGGGATTCCGCAGAACTCATTTGCATTACTTCTGTCCATGTGCTTCGAGTTGTCGATGGATTCGCCCTCGCGCTGCCAATTGCTAGCTTCCTGGTTAGCTCAATTGGTAGAGCGACGGCCCCGGATAGGCGTTGGTCCCGGGTTCGTACCCCGGACCAGGACGAATTTTTCCGCAACTAAGAAGCTTTTCTTTCTGAGAAATCCGTACGGATTTCCTTGTGGCTTCGTGCTACAAACGGGTGGTTGTCTATTTTTCCCTTTATAATACTAATGATGTTAAGTTGTATGCAAGGAACCTGAATAAAGATGATTGACATGATCGACTTGACCTGAGAGCATGTAAACGTTTTTGAAGGTACTAGCTCTTCAATGTTGTAAGCTCCGCCATACTTCCAATAATTGCTTCGTGTTCTTGTGCAATACCACTTGCGCCCTGTGGGAAAGTCTTATTTTCTCAAATAGGCGAATCTGTGTAAAGACGAGTATTTCTCTATATCACCACGCCGTGCGCAGAGCATTAGCGATGCAAGCGATTATTCTTTTTTCTATCGCAGGGCCGCAGTTGCTTAGTCCGATTTGTCGGCCATTCGGCAAGGTCTAATGGCATGACAGCCGTCTCGGAGCAAAGGAAAGAAAGTTTTTTGACAGAAGGAATGCTAAATATCGTCGCACATACGTAATTCAAAACGCACTGCGTGACGCAATCGCCATAGGGTGCGGAAAAAAGAAGTGCACGATGCGAAATTCAGCAGCTCTTTCTAGCGTGTATTTTGCGCTATATCCCACGCAGTCCTTACTTTCTTAATCCTATGATAACTATTCGCGTAGTGCTTTTACTAGTATAGACTGAACCGACTAGCTTCCAAGTTAGTAAGGTGCACGTTAGTTGCTTTCCCTCCAGCAGTAAAAAAAAAACCGCGTCACAAGAAGCCGTAACGAGAACTGTATAGGGAGTTATTAGGCGCTTTCTTTCCAAGAAAATCGGTGTATACGAGTGAACCCCCCAGTTCTGTGTGTTGAGGGGGTTAGGCGGACACCACCCAAAATGAAGCAGAGATTGGCTACCTGCCCACCGTTTGTTTTCCCGTAGTGAGGGATGCACTCAGGCCTAGGAAACGCATTTCATATACGCAGCAGGCGTAGCAATTTCGCCCAGACAGCGACCTGACCTGTCTCGACGCGATCAATAAGACATCGGACGGACGGAGGCTGTAGAGATGGATGAAATAAGCGATCTGAATCTCCTTAGTGCTGTTTAGTACCCAAGGTTGAGATAAGAGGCACTGGAAAAGTTCATGAAATGGCTTCTCATCCTGTGTTTCTATATATGTGCGCATTACGGTGACATCATCCAAATGAAAAAAAATCACCGACGACGATTACGATACTGCCTAATGTCAATTCTGAGCGCAGCTGTTTAAATGTTATGATTTTGCGATAAGTTGAGAGAAATAGTTTGAGAGAGACATGTACAGTTGCATACCACTATTTATTTGTCACAACTTTCTCTCTGGTGAACACACACCTGCCACTCTCTTATTATAATGAAAGAAGCTTTGTGGCCGGAGAAGTGAGTGGAGATATGGTCCTACTTGCTGCACCAATGCCTGGTTCTCAAATATAAGGTCGATGCATGTGTTTCGCGAGGTCGTCCAATCAGTGGGATGAGTTGTCGATAAAGTTGATGACCTTGAAACCGTAGTAGGAGGTGCAACCTAACATTTTAAGATGTGCCAGACGACCAAGAGCACGAATCGTACGAGAAGGTTGAGAAGTACATAACAGAAATTTGTGAGTCGAAACTACACTGTAATAGAGTTTTCATAGACAGAGCACATCGTCTTGGAAGGTACAGTCCGAACAAAAAGGGGCCAATAATTGTGAAGTTTCTCTCGTCCAAAGACAAGCAGTCAGCACTTTCTAATGCTAGGAAATTAAAAGGCACATCTATTAGCATATCAGAAGACTTTTAGAGAACGTACTAAGAACGCGTAAACGCCTTTTGTGATTACGCTAAGGAGAATCGATGCAGAACTATCAAAATAAATCTTTAGTTCACTACTCTTTGTATTAATCACGTAAATTACGTCTACGATGATGGCCCTGGACCAGGTTGGGCGGGCGGATTGACAGGATCCAAAAGTGAATGGGTCGGTTTTTTCTTTTCTTTTTGTGAATTGCAGAAACTTTCTTAAACTGCGCGAGAAGACGAGGACACAAGTAAGAAAATATTCAGAACACCATTAGCGCAGACTGCCAACCATGTTTTTTTACTTGTGTCCTCGTCTTCTCACGCAGTTTAAGAAAGTTTGTCGCAATGAACCAACTAGCCTGCCAGAACGTATTACTGAATTGCCGAAGTTTACGCTATAAAAGTGATGAATTTTCTAATCTTGTTGAAATGGCCAGTCCGACTATCATTCTTGGATCAGAATCCTGGCTTGATGCAGGTATTGCTGGAGAAGAAGTATTTTCGCGGGGCTATGTTTGCTATCGCAGGGATCGACATTGTTTCGGCGGGGGGAGTGTTTATCCTAGTATATGCGACGATTTGTTCCCAGAAAATATATATTGAGTGCATTCGAAGCCAAATGTTATGGGTAAAGGCTAGGCTGAAGAACGGTTCATCAGTATCGGTATGTTCGTTCTATCGTCCAACAGGGAGTAAGATTAACGTTCTTGAGGAACTTCACAATGGCGTTGACTCGGGATAGTTGGTTAGCCATGATCATAAAAATAACAGCGCAAAACTGCGCTCGTTTGTCTCGGTGTGTTAGTCCATCGTTTTTTGCGCTGTTATTTTTATGACCTATGTACAATTTTCCGCACGATAATGGCACACGATACAAAGCGTTCACTGTACACTGGAAAAACTTAATCTTGTGCTCGACAGTATATGTTGCAACATTTTTTGGTTCGAATCAGTGATCCTGGAAATCTTAGACAACTTGTCAGGTGCTGAAAATGCAACATGAACATTAGCTCGCTGAGTCATTTTTTTTTCATATTATGGAAAATAGTATGCAAATACAGAACAACTGCAGTTTTTCGTTTGTCTCTGTGTTCGTTTGTCTCTGTGTGTTAGTCCGTCGTTTTTTGCGCTGTTATTTTTATGATTCAGGAACTTATCAAGGAAATTGAAAGAGTGAGCACTGATTACTTATTTTTTGGAGGAGATTTCAATCTTCCAGAAATTAATTGACCACAGGCAGATCCCAGTTCTAGTGCTTGCAGCCAGTCAAGCAAAGAACTGCTAAGGTCATGTCGCCTCTTCGGGTTAACAAGGCTTGTTCTGGAGCACACAAGAGCAACAAATGTTTTAGATTTGTTTTTGCCAATGCACCTGAGTCGGCGCGATCAACACTAGTGCTGCCTGGCATGAGCGATCATGACGCTGTCCTGTGTGATATGAATGTGCAATACGTCAAAATTACAAATGGAGACGCCCGTCGAATTTTCAGCTATGACAAAGCACGCGTCTGTGATATATCACTCGCTCTAAACTCCTATGACACATTTGAAACGCAGGCGGAATTTATGAATGTTGAAGAGTTGTGGCAAACATTTAAAAGAAAAATGCTGGAACTGCGCGAAAAGCATGTGCCATCAAGGGTTCTCACTGCTAGGCGCCGCAAAAGTAAACGATGGTATTCACGTGACGTGAAAAGCAGGGCCAGGCAGCGTGCGCGTGTTTACTCTGCAAACAGTAGATATGAAAGCAACTCTGAAAACAGCTAAAGATAAATTCGTTCATACATTTCCCCTGAACATAAAGAAGCGCCCCAATGATCTGTGGAAATTCTTTAAAACAAACATCAAAGATATTTTATCGATTCCGGCCCTTGATAGCAACGGCACCACCATCCATAATGATGTCGAAAAAGCTGAGTGCTTTGTCTCATTTTTCAGTTCTGTGCACACCCTTCGGGTTAACATGACTGACACTTTCGCACGGCCCTCTGAGGTGGTGGCGGAAGAAATGAGCGACATTGTGATTGACCAGAATGCAATAGAGGCTATTATCAAATCCATGAATGCCTCTAAAGCCACTGGGCCTGATGGTTTGTAACCTGCATTGCTTTCTTTGTGCCCGCGCGAAGTATCAAAATACCTGAGCGTCATTTTCACGAAGTCTTTAGAGGAATCTTCATTACCCGATGACTGGAGACTTGCTAACATAGTGTCTGCTTACAAGAGTCGACCGCGAAGTAGTGTTTTAAACTATAGGCCCATTTCACTCACAAGCATTGCATGCAAAATACTTCAACATGTTCTGTTTACCGATGTTATGTCTCATATGATCACGCATTCCTTACTTAATCCTCATCAGCACGGCTTTCGTAGTCGTTTTTCCTGTACAGCACAGTTACTTGAATTGACACACGACTTATCCTATGCTTTAGATAAGGGTTCCTCGGTTGACTGCTTGTTCCTAGATTAAAAAAAAAGCCTTTTGACGTTGTACCCACTCTTTATTGATTGAAAAACTAAAAATGTATAATGTGAACGATACAGTTGTGAACTGGATAAACGAGTATTTAAATTTCAGAAGGCAAAAGGTTGTTATCAATGGTCAGACATTCCAGGAAGTTGATGTGTCCTCTGGCGTGCCCCAAGAGTCAGTATTGGGGTCCGCTATTGTTGCTCATTTGCATAAATGACATTTGTTCCGGTATTTCATCACAAATCAAATTTTTTTCCCGATGACTGTGTTTTGCACATAATTATACATAGCTCGCATGATTGCACTACTCTTCAAAACGATCTCGACAGAGTCTCTGAATGGGGTGAAAAGTGGCGTATGTTTATTAATGCAAAAAAAGTGCATATGTGTTTCACTAGGAAAAACCGGCAGATCCCACGCACTGTGGGAATCGATGTAATGCGAAGCAGCCAAATCATGCTTTACAAAATTTGCATGTCATGTTTTACATGTTAGGACCTGTCATTTATGTTCGTCATACAGTCACGTCGCGCAATACCAAATTTGGTGTATATCAGGCTAGCGAAACGGCCGCGAGCGCGCCATGAGCGTGGCATGCAAGTCATGTTGCACATGACAAGTCATGATTTCCATATTACCACTGGTCATTTATGTTCATCATACTGTCACGTCACTGAATACCAATTTTGGTGTATATCAAGCTAACGAAACGGCCGCGAGCGCGCCATGAGCGTGGCATGCAAGTCATGTCGCACATGACAAGTCATGATTTCCATATTACCACTGGTCATTTATGTTCATCATACAGTCACGTCACTCTATGCCAAATTTGGTGTACATCAAGCTAACCAAACGGCCGGGGCGCGCCATGAGCGTGGCAGGTAAATCATGCTTTTCATGACAAGCTAGTCATGATTTTCATGATATGACCAGCCATTTATGTTCGCAATACGGTCATGTTATGCCATACCAAATTTGGTATAAATCCCATTAACGATACGGCCAGGAGAGCACAAATTCGTAGGCGGCTAGATAGCTAGATAGATAGATACGCTCAAAGTCGCCGAAGTTCGCTAAGAAATGCTTCGCATTGAAAAAGGGCCCCCATGATTCATTTTATGGGGTGTGTTCCAATTCTCCCCGTAGACGGCAAAATAGACAGCTAAGTGGACAGCCGCCATCTTAAGTCCCATTCCAATTCTCACGTAGCCGGCAAAATAGACAGCTTAGCGAAGACGGCATCGGAGACAAATACGATGCAGGCTACTTTGTTGTCTAAACAAGATGGCGGCTCAGCGAAATGGCCGGATCGCTCCGATCGCGCCGATATGGTCGTCTGCGCACAAGCAGACGCTTTTCCAGGCGCTAAATGTAAGCCGCGTTAAATTTTTATAGATATGAACACGAAAGAAACTAAAAAGATAACCGTTACGTTTGTTTTTCTTAGCTTTCTCTTCTCGACGCGAGGCGGCGTCACGTCACGTAGACTTCTTCTGGACGCGTTCCATTTCTCGGACAACATGGGCTCGATGCCTTCTTCTAAGCTGTCAGCGTAGACTGTCACGATGATGTCCAGAATTGGAACACAGCCATAGTGTAAATTCAACCCGGCTGCTATATCGGCTCAAGAGCATCGGCTCAAGAGTGGCACCTGTACTCAGCAGTATTTTTCTAGGAAAAGTTGACCGTGCACTACAACATGACCTAGACCGGTATTGCGCGTCACGTGTTTAGGTATGTTGATGATTACCTTGTGTTTGTAGATCGAAGGAACTTCACACGCTCAGTGATTGATGTCCTGAAGTTAATCAAGCAAATGGGTGTGGGTCTAACCTTCACCTCAGAAGTTCCAAGGAACGATGTTTTACAATTTCTTGACCTTTGCATTCTATTCCAAGCGACAAACGTTTGTTGGTCGTACCAACCACGTTCTGTAAAAAACTATTAACTTACAAGACCGCTCATTCGAAGATTGGTGAAGAGTGAGTTGGCCATGGCGCGTCTTTCATCAGCTATAAAGAAGTCCTGTCCACATGCTATGCGCGATAGGTTCATGAGTCAGGTGGAGAGATTAGAAGCGGCCGGTTTTCCGCTCTTGGCTCTTGGGTCTATTGTGGCCGTCCTTTTTTGCACCATCCTTACTTCAGTTGTTTTGGACAATTAAATTTATGGTAAATTTTATGTGAATAAACCTAGTAGGTAATCGTGTTTAAATAATCATGGGCATAAATGCATGGCATACCAGCAGTGCGCCACCCAAAACTGAAGATATTTATAGCACCACGCACAAGTATTAAGAAGTGTTGTTGACTATTTTAGGCATGATGCGGAATACTTTTAGCCCTCTTATATTGAAAAAAAAAATCGATTTCCTTTTATACATTCAGTAATTTCTGTTTTGTTTGCAACTGCCACAAAAGAAAAAAAAGTGTTAACAACTAAATATGCACACTGAACACGCAAGTTTTTTTTCCTGTAAGGCTCGATATTAGAGGTACCGGGTCGTTCTCCTGGTAGAACAACGGCTGCCGCAACGGAAGAGCAAGAAAGCAATCAAAATGTCCACCCGAAGTCGCATGCCGTCTACTCTAGGCTCTGACTCTAAAGAATACTAAAACAGAACAAAACGTGCCGATTATTTCGCCGTAGCGAGCTTCTCTTTCCCTGGAGTGTTGATGACAGGCATTCCTTCATGGAGCTCTACATTCCAGACCTCCTTTGTTCTCAGCCTGGCTTATTCACGAAGGAACTGAGGCGGGAAGGGGTGGGACAGGAACACCGGAACACGAATGGAGAGCCGGAAGACTGAGTGGGAAAAAATATAGTTGTATGCCTTTCTCTGTATAAAGTATATATGTGTGCAGAAAAATAGCGATGTCAAACACTAAATCGATCCGCGCGTCTATGTTTCGAGAGTCGCGCAGTAATTAAGTCTGCGCAAGGGACACCGTCTAGCTATTTCTAAATATATTTTTAGATCTCATGAAAAAACGGGCGAAGTTGTCGAACAGCCAACATCGTAAGTCAATACCAGAACGCCATTTTCAGTGAACTGACGTGCTAGTTTATATCCATTTCAATGTACTAAAAAGAGCGTTTTTGTATTTTTGCGCAGGGCAGCATATGGCACTGTTGTATACTGTATCGGCAGTTTAAAGCATGTCCTTTTTTAGCAGAAAAATTCTCTACAAGATAACAATGTCCCGGTTTCCTCAACTCCGATAGATGCCGCCGAGAAAAAATGCGGCGAGCCGGCGACACTGACAAGCCGGAGAGCGCGAGTGCTGTCATTTCAGTTTCGGTTGCGAGAAATCGAGCGAAAGATATAGAGCGTCGCCTATTGCTTAACATTGCAGTTCCTTGCGGCAATATGAGCACAGAAAAACAAGATAAACCCAACATAAGACGCCGTTGTTAGATCCGCCGTAAACCAGACATTGTTATTCGAAAAGCACCCACCAGCGAGAGATTTATCGGATGTCAAAATAGAGCGTGAAGTAATGCATGCAGACATAAACGTAAACTAGGAGCCGTTCTTGTCTCAGCCCCGAGTTAACTGAGCGTCTGTCGAATGCATCTGTTGAGAAAAAAAAAGCGGGAGTTCCCAATGGCTTTATTTCGATGCTGAACTTTGCGCAACATTCCTGAAAGCAACGCCGTAGACAAACCACTTCTCAATGCGAAAGTAGAATGCCCGAATATATTTAGCATGACAGTCGGAGTTTACTTGTGTCGAAAGAAGTAGAAGTAGATCACGCTTGAGGCGTGCCTGATATTTTCGCGCATTACTTACCGAATGGCAGGCGAGATCTTGTTGCCTTTATTAGAACTTAGCACACTTCGTTCAGAAGTGTATCAGAATGAGCCTTTGCCCTTAATCTTTTAAGCCTAAGGGCCCGTTATAAACAATAAAGAAAGCCACCAATCAATGAGCACATGCTTAAGTCTGACTTTAAAGAAGCTTTCCCGAACTACAGCAGAAACGCCACTACAATGTAACTGGCAATCCTTGCCCATATGAATGTTATGAATGCCATATGATTGCCCCGTAATTCTTTTTTTTATTACCAAAGCTATCTTTTAGGCGTAGTTGAGCAGACTGTCAAAGACAAACAAAAGAAGTTAATTTCATCATGCCGAAGGTGTAACAGTAAGCGGTAAGGCAGTACACGAATCGAACTATAAAAGTCGAAGAGTACATTAAAAACAGCCTGTTGTCCGCCGCGGTGGTGTAGCGGTTATGTTGCTCGGATGCTGACCTAAAGGTCGCGGGTTCGATCCAGGCCATGTCTGTCGCATTTCGATGGTAGCGAAATGGTAGAGGTCCATGTACTGTGCAACGTCAGTGCACGCTAACGGATACTAAGTGGTAACCCAGCCCGTTGAAGAACACTAGGTGGTAATCCGCCATACTGGACTAGTGGTGAATGTGCGCGACTGCTGACCCTCAGGTCGCGAGATCGAATCGCGGCCGTGGCGGCAGCATTTTCGTTTAGGCGAAAATACTCGAGGTTCGTGTACTTAGATTTAGGTGCATGTTAAAGAACCCCACGTGGTCAAAATTTCTGGAGCACTCCACTACGGCGTCCCTCATAATCCTATTCTGATTTTGGGACGTTACACCTCAAATATTGTTATTAAAGCAATATATTGGGTGATCATCATTGCCGCAAATCTCAGCTTATCTTCTTGATAAGAGTGGCTGTTGGCACCACCTTGTCACATGCACCGACTTCAAGTCCAGCTTTCGAAGATGTGCCCCACGTTAGAACACAAACACAAGAAATATCCTAGTATTGCCCAATTACTTTCTGCGAAGTGGCATTTGATTTTGTTTATGGTGTATATTATGATTTTAATGTTCGTATTTTAATGTTACACTATTGTTAGCTATTGAATACTAAAGATGTTTGACGTTACGGCTTAAGACGTAGGCCTCCAAATCACAAATATGTAGGGGTGTGCGAATATTAGAAAATTTCGAATAACGAATCGAATAGCGCTGTATTCGATTCGGTACACGAATCGAATAGTACATATCCGAAAATATTCGAAATACCGAATATTTTTCGAATAGTTTTCGAATAATCTGCACCTACGGGAGAACCCCAAAACAACGAAAGCCTTGGAACAGCTAAAGGTCATTCTTCTTTTAATCCCTGAAGTGATCTCCACGCGGCCCAAGCTTTTACGAGACTACCGACACTATATTGATTGCCGGATGAACGTGTTTCTTCTGAAAACTGCACTCTTGCTCACTTTTTACTGTGCTGAAGCTGCATCGCATTAATCAGCTCCTGTCTTCATCTTGTAATAACTGACAGTGCGGACTACGGACTGTTTGCAGCTTCATGACTAACAACAGATGCAAGTGTTGCGTTTGCGTATATTGTTCTTGGCAGATGTAGATTTAAATGCCGATTGTTACATGCTTTCGGTGCGCAATCCATTTTGTGATGACAGGTTGATCTGCTTTATAACGTCTTTAGCTGTACCCGTGATGTTTGGATTGAAAATTGTTTAGTTCGTGTCCCAATTTTATTTTAAAATCAAGTGACAAAGTCTCACATTGATAACGTGAGTGAATGCTGTATTTGAACCTACAGTTAAAAATATTACCGAATGCTCCATACTTCCTGCTGTATACGAACTTACTTTGGTTTTCGTTATTGTGGTATTTTGAGTCGATTAAAAGTAACTTTAATGGTATTTGGTGAAAGTTTGTGAATCTTGGTTTCAAATAAAATGTTGTGGTGTTCTGAGACTTTTTTGAAAATGGTGAACATACACTCTAAGAAAAAAACCAGCTCGAGGGGGGGAGTAACGTCAACTTTAGTCCTCAAATCGTGTCGTTAGTCCACCAGAGGACCAAATGCGGTGAAGGGCGTGTCGTGTGCAACTTTGGAGGACTAACGGGAGGACGAATGGCTCACTTACTCCCTCGGGTAGGGGTTGAAGGGAAGAAAAGCTTTTTCTGCAGCCCTTGTTGGGGGGCACGGCTCAGCAGCCTTTGAAAGGTCATGCCTCTCGGCCAGGTGCACCCTATTGTTCCGAAACTCGCCTTTCTACTTTTTCGGGGTGCTGGTTGCACGCGGCGGGCTGCTGAGGGGGGTAGGAATGCGGCGAATGCATGTTCAAAAGTTTACTGCACTGATGACAAGGCTCGTTGGCCCGCTTACTGTTGCGATCAAGAAAATAACGCGAGAAAAGATTAATTTGTAGGGTGTTAATGCTGCACCGCCAATTATGAGGACTTGAAACTTAGTTTACCAATCCAAATATTTACTAGCGGGGACAATCATGCAAATGTGACAGACATTTCAGCGCGTATATTGTGTATCCATCCGCGCCGCACTTTCTTCTTCAGAATCGCTCACTGCAGACACGAGTGCGGTTCGTGTTCGTCACTTGTGATCTTTCTTGCTCTTATTTTGCGGAAAGCGAGTGCCGCTATCTACTCAGACTATCAACGCAGCTGTGAAAAGCATACTTCGCTGCATGTGCTGCAATTGTGAACGCGCATACAAGTGTGTTTCTGTGGAACGGCTGTTCAATAGACTCAACACCGGAACTTTCCTGCGAAGAAATGGACACCCCAGCTTACGTGTAAGACTCCTTCGCAGCATCTTTTCTGCTTCAAGAATGGACGCCGTCACCTTGAAGTGTGATCACCATTTTGTGAATTAGCTGGCTCTGCAAACCTCGTGCCTCTGTTAATTCTCAAGGTAAGTTTTTCATTTTCATCGCCTTGGCACATTGCGCTATAAAGAATATGAAAGCTGAAAAAGCATCGTGCGCGGCATGTTTTAGCATGTTGTGTGAGCGTGCGACTGCGTAATCATTGGGGCTTACGTGATTAAGCCATGCTCTTCTAGCTATTTCATTTTTATAAAAAAACATTTCCAATAGACTTGTTACACTCAGTAGAAAGAGTGAATGAACGCTTAATTTAAAGACAGTACGTTGTGTGGACAAAACTCAATGAGTTAATTAAATTTATGTAGGTGTTTTTCTAAGGGCTGGATGCTTCGCCTGCCTAGTGAAATAGCAGATAGAAAAACGCGCTGCAGAACTATCTCCGAAGTGCGGCTTCGACTCGCGCGTTCGAGGGGATTTTACTTGATCTTCCATTCGTAGTTCCAAGTGTGAACGAGATGCTGATCTCATTTTGAGATCGCAGAGGTAAGCAATGATCCGCAGGGAAACTGCTGTTTCGAAAGATGCGTCCTGACAAACTTGATCAAAGCAGAAGTACGGTCGGCGACTGCATACTCCCGGTAAATAGCTAGTAAGGAATTGACACTCAGATTTATTGCTTGTAAATTTTTTTACATACTTCTCCGTATCAACGAAGATGATGTGGGTGTTCTTACTAGACTCCGGTACACTTGGGGTCAGGCGGTCTTCTACTGCAAGAGCGTATGCTTGGGCATGTTAGTAATTCATGTTTCACTTTTTAGCGCACAAACGAAGAAGGACGAAAAGCGACACGGACACAGCACTGGGCCTTCAACGGGGCGAGCAAAACTCACCGGTCGTTTGACCTGCCGTGCCGCTTCATCAAGGTGAACAGCAGCCGACGGCCAGTACCGCTGGTGCGCGTGGCGCACTCTTTGGGGAAAATAAATGTTTCTAGTCCTGAATTGATCTCTCAAATTATTCGTTCCTACACACATACATGGATGTAGTGCTGAGTAAAGCGCAGATGACCTAAGCTATCATGTCAGTCTGGTGAAGATGGCCAGGTCATTCACAGGTGAATGATTAGCGGATTACTCGTTAGTCCCTTCAAAAGTTGTTCAAATGGATTAACAATTTATCCGGAAGGAGTAACATTCGCTCTCCCAGGGATGATTTCTTGGGATCCACAGTTTGTCCTCTCGAGAGTAACATTTGCTCTCCCAAGGATCATCTCTGAGGGTCAACAGTTAGTCCTTACGAGAGTAACATTTGCTCTGTCAGGGACCATTTCCGAAAAGCAACTGTTAGTCCTTACAGGAGTAACCATTATTCCTCACAGGAGCAACCATTAGTCCCCTTGCAGTTAATCCTTCAAGGACTAACTCTTTATCCCCTTGCAGTTCATCCCCAAAAGGACTATTGGTTGTGGCAAATCAGTTGATCCCCAAAAGGACTAACCTCCCTACCCCTTTTAGTCCTTTTTTTCTTAGAGTGTACTATTCGAAAACTATTCGAACAGTATTCGATTACGATTCGTATTCGATTCGGTTCCGAAATTCACTATTCGCACACCCCTGCAAATATGCTGGCGGATTGGTGAGCCATGAAATATCTGATGCAGCACGTGTTTTCTAGAACAGTTATATATTATTTTCCGACGTTTTGCAAATTACAACTATCTTTTATTTTTGGCTGTTTTTGGGGGAATGTACGGATGAGTAAACCAAAGCCTGAGCAAAGGCGAAATTCTTTCAAACAAAAGAAACTGGCAGTTGTTTTGTGCTTTTTCGCCTATAAGAAAGAGCGACCTTGGTACCTTTCTTGCCGCAACGTAGGTAACAGCAGTTTCGTACCTTTTTCTCGCGCAAGGAATCCGCCTGCTCTGGAAGAAACATATCAGTTACTGTCTTTCGAAAAGACGGCTGGTTTTTGTGTTCAATTTAAGAATCCGAGGTGAGAGAGAGAGAGAATAAAAAACAGAGATAGGCAGGGAGGTTAACCAGTAGTGTAGCATCCGCTTTGCTACTCTGCACTAAGGGGAGGGGGAAAGGGAAAAGAAAGATGGAAAAGGAAAGCGAAGAGGAGAGTAGACGCGCGAATAAAAGAAAAAAGAGGGCGGGGTGCTATAGCCTATTCAATAGGCCACTGCCACGCAAACAATCCAAGGAGAGTTCGGCGTCTACGGTACGATGAGATTTTAAGTGCTGGCCCCAGTGTTAATTCAAAAGCTAAAATTTGCCTTTGATGAAACACGTGTTGCGGCTCCCTTCAAAGTTTTCGGGCTTATTTTTTCCTCTGACTCATTAATTTCTCATCAATGCGCGTATCAGGTGCAGTATGCGCTAACTGTGAGCAACTGATGTAAAGCAGGCCAATCAATGAACGCTTAATGTCGTGTGCGTCACCTGCAAACAAGGAATCTTGACGCGTCTAATAAATTAAAAAATGATGAGCGTCATTATCGACCGCAAGAACTGTGGGGTCTTAATTTGTGGGAAATAAGTATTCAAGGTAAATTGTTTTACAAAATGCAATCGCGGGATATATGATCGTGGCTGTTCATACCAACATATTCCTCCCAGCGCAAAAAAAAGGCAACAAGTGTAAGGAGACGTCGCAATGCGCGTGCTCTGTCTGTTTTCCGCCGTAATTATTTTCCATTGAGAAAGTATTAAAATTTTAGGTTTGTACTTCGAACTATCGTAGGCTTTTTTTAATTTCATACAACCCTGATACACATGATTATTCTTTAAATGCTTATTGTAGGCATATATGATAGTTTCGAATACATCATGTATTCATACATGTTTTGGACGTCTTGAAATACAAGGTGACCAAGCGACTACCAAACATTGTAGAAATTAGACATCTTCCCATCTCAACAACCCAGTGGACACGACGCCTTCTTTTAGTCCGAAGGAGGGGGGTCTATCCTCCAATATAGTGATCCCATTCTGCGGACAAAGAATACGAAAACGATCATGCACATTAATCTTGGTCACTTTAATGCATACCTAACTAGAAAACACTTACCTCAACTATATAGTATACACGATGACTTCACTGCTGGTTAATCATGTTCTAGCTCACTAACTTCTGAAATAAAATAGATGTGGCATGAGTGCTTACAGCAAAAACAAGTAAATACAAGCTCAGAAGCATTTGGCAGCCTAAAGCACAAAGGTGCGAATGCAACTTATGCGTGCCACAGACAACATTTATAATTACGCCCATCAGCAAACCCTTACTATTCTGCTGCAGTGGATAGTGTAATCCACGTCTTTTGTGGCTACTCTGTGCTCTCATCATCACCAGATGTCTGTATACCTCCATTTGAAAGCTTGTCATCGTTTTTCCGCTGGAGAATATATGAGGGATACAAATTTTCATCATTCACTGTTCACGTTCCTTGATAGCGGATGCTTTACGTCAAATATCTATCTATCTATCTATCTATCTATCTATCTATCTATCTATCTATCTATCTATCTATCTATCTATCTATCTATCTATCTATCTATCTATCTATCTATCTATCTATCTATCTATCTATCTATCTATCTATCTATGTCTGGGTGCTGTCTTTCTGCTCTCCTTAACTTGGTATATATCAAAATTGACCTAGAAGGAGGTGTGTTTATGAAGAACGCGATCACGACATAGAAAACGTCACATGCTTGTCACGCACGTTGAGAAACCCTTTCCCTCAGTCGCGTGGGGGGCACATGGATGGATGGATGAACAACTTTATTCTTGTCCGGCAAGGCGCACGTTAGCGCGCAGCGGGCGACTCCCACGTCGGGACCGCCAGGCCAAGCTTGTCGGCCGCTCCGCGGGCCTGCTGGACGGCCCAGAGTTGTTCGGCCATGACCGCATACAATAGCACGTTAAATGCGAGTATGCGCCTCACGTGATCCACAGTATAGATCAACCGATGAACGGCAAGCCAAATCTTAACGCTAAGCGTTAAGGAGCCCGTGTCACAGACAATCCGCTGCCGGCGTCGGTGCCATTGTTGGTGAACGAGAAATTCTAATGGATGCAAAGAGCAAAAAGTTGATTGATTCCAAGCCTAGTGGGAATCTGTTTCATGTTAAGCAGTCAGTGAATTGTTCTATGCGCCAAAATGTGGCTTAGCGCTACCACACACGGACGAGGAAGAGACAACAGGACAAGTTTCTTCCGCCCCCGCCCTTGTGTGTTACCGCTACGCCAGATTTTGACGCATATAACCAACTAGCCCAAAGAGCCATGTTGAATAGTTCTATGCTGCATTTTTGGCTCTGAGCCAAGCGCTACGAGGTGGATTCGATACGTTTTATTTGCATTTTTTATTTATATATTTTGAATAGAGCTTTTGTGCGCACAGCGCGAGGTTACCAGGAACGCCAACTACTATGACCTTTAAATGGTAACTTATAGTCAGACGGAGTACCAGCTCTCAATTTAGAGCATACACATTTGTGTTATCGAAACTAAGTGCCCGCTACGCTGCGATGATGTCAATATCATGCGTAAGTTTTGTTAGCGTATTCCTCCGGGTCGAGTAACGCGTGAATATAGCTTGCTGAGTCATAGGAACAAAAAAATAATTTTTATTACGTTGCTATAAAAGCGGAGCCAAAACATCAGTCACAATTACCATTAACTCAGTATGACGTCCGTATCATAGGAGTACAAATGTAGTGTCTAATGCTTTGTTATCAAATGATGTAGCTTCTACTACAACCACTTTTGACGCTGCACCAACCATAGGTCGGCAAAACGTGTAGCTCACTCAGACTCACTCATGAAATATGTTTTGCCCTTGGGACTCACTCGGACTCAGATTCAGCAAACTTTTCCTGAACCGGACTCACTCGGACTCAGATTCAATAAAATTTTTCCCAGCCGGACTCACTCGGACTCAGACTCACGGCTCCATCTGAGTCTGAGTGAGTGTGAGTGAGCCGACTCATGAGTCCATTAGCGTACAATTGGCTTCTTCATACTTGGTGTAAATGCTCTTTAACACCAATATCTAGCGTAATCGGTGCTGTACTTGGCGCCTTTGCATCTCGTACCTTATCAGTGGTTGCAATCCAGTAAGGACTTTTTTTCCTTTTTTTTTGTAAAGAGATAACTCACATGAAATATTTTTATCAAAAATTCCGGGGGAAAAGTTTTCGGGGGCGAAAAGTCATGGCACTGTCCCCCCCCCCCCCCCAACTCCGTAACTCACGCATCTGATCAATAAATATTGAGCTGGCGTATGAACGTTGGTGTTTTGTAGTATGCGTGAGTATAAAAGTGAACCTACGTAAGGCTGATAGTAAAACTAAGTTGCGTAAATACAACCGTAGATCGGCAAAAAAGTGTAGAGCTCACTCAGACTCACTCAAGAAATACATTTTTAGCTTAGGGCTTACCCGGACTCAGACTCATCAAAATTTTCCTCAACCGGACTGACTCGGACTCAGATTCACCAAAATATTACTCACCCGAACTCACTCAGACTCAGACTCACGGGTCGATCTGAGTTTGAGTGAGTCTGAGTGAGTCGACTCATGAGTGAGTTTGCCGACCTGTGGACCAACATTACGCCTCTATGCAGTCGTTTTCC
This sequence comes from Rhipicephalus appendiculatus, assembly GCA_030522465.1. Classification (NCBI taxonomy): domain Eukaryota; kingdom Metazoa; phylum Arthropoda; class Arachnida; order Ixodida; family Ixodidae; genus Rhipicephalus; species Rhipicephalus appendiculatus. Next base: position 18,145 of record JALIZH010027172.1, read on the forward strand.
AAATGAGTTTCTAAAACTGGCGTGGCAGAATAGCTGACTGCCACGCACAATGTTTCGGTTGGAGTCCAGCTGGGATCCTGATTTTTATTCTTTGCATTTGTCGGGTCAACCCTGCCGACGTCGGCTTTAGACCGCTGCTCTTAGGCGCCCGTTCTTGCGTTGAGCGGCGTCGCCGTCGCCATTGCCGTGGGTGGCGTAACTGACAGACATGAAAAAATAAAATGAGAAAAAAAATGCCCGGGATCAATTAGGACTTGAACCCAGACCCTCTGCGTGGCAATCAAGTGTTCTACCACAGAGCCACGTAGTTTCTCGGAACTAAATTGCAAAGAGACCCTATATAGGCGGCATGTCGTGCAAGGACTCGTGTCCATGCACGACATGCCGCCGTGGCAGAAGAGTAAAATAAGAACCAGTAATCAAACAGTGCTAATTGCGCAACGAGTACGTGGTTTAATGCTCCCCATCCACTGCAAAGTGCTAAGCCATATGTCTTCATCCTTTTCAGTCACATGCAGCATCAATGAAGTGCACATAATACATTTGCAGATGTGTAGCGGGTACCTCGCTTATCCGCTGAAAGATGAATCATGGCATAGTGCGTGTTGCCTTCTTCACAAAAGTTATGATTTATGGTGTAGTCGATACATTGTGAAAAGCCAAAACTTCAAACACAGTTGGCCTTGCCTGATCACGAAGCTGCGCTTAGAATTTGCATTAGGCAGCGCCGTAATCATCGTTGAGTATTTTTTTTTTCGCTTTCGTATTTAATTTACCAATCTCTCTTCTCGCCGTTCCTGGCTAGATATAAATTATCAATCATCTGTGGCATATGACAATATACCACGGACAATTGTATAAGGGTATATACCCCATGTGCATGGAGGAAAGAGTTTGACGACGTACGCGAGAAGATCTTCAGGTTATTCATGTCATGACTAGACAGTCATATTCGTCACGTTCTCTTAGTCTTCTATGCAAATGTTGGTATGCCTTACGTTAAAGGGGCGATCACAAGAGCGTCCAGATGTAGGCGGCTAGATAGATAGATAGATAGATAGATAGATAGATAGATAGATAGATAGATACAGACAGACAGACAGACAGACAGACAGACAGACAGACAGACAGACAGATAGATAGATAGATAGATAGATAGATAGATAGATAGATAGATAGATAGATAGATAGATAGATAGATAGATAGATAGATAGATAGATAGATAGATAGATAGATAGATAGATAGAAACGTTCAAAGTGCACCTTGTGTTCGCTATGAAATGCTTCGCATTTAAAAAGCCAGGGACGAACCCAAGCATTAGGCATGGTGTTCAAGCATTCTGCCAGAGAGTCATGCCATTGCTTAAAGTTGCATCGAAAAAAAGAACAAAAAAAAACATGCTTGATCCCTTTTTCATAGGAATCGGTATACGACTAAAGGAAAACGTGTCCTTACGGAAGTAGTACCTAATGTTTAATGCACATTGATATAAGAGAGCTTGTACGGTGTATGTTGGTGTTTGACAGCTATAGCACCAGTTAACGTAGATGCATCAACGTTGACGCTTAGTGATATATCTGCATCCCGACGACTAACGTCCATGATTAATTATTAAACAATCCCTTGTGGTCATACACGCTTGTGGTAACTGTAGTAGTTAATGGTGAGAGCGGAATCAGAGAAGGCGGCGTGACAGGCAGAAGACCGTGATTGATCGGATGCCGAACATGGGTTAAGGTCGCCTACTCGCGGCATGTTAGATTATTGAACACCGCTGCCCGACTATACTCGCGGACAACATTTCTTGGCAATGAAGGGAAAGCTACGAGGGTGGAGCATGTGCCCATGTAGTTCGGTATGGCGCGAGTTTCTCTCCGCTGTTTAACGGAATGTCTGCGCGCAATGAGCGTTTCTATGAACGCACGCGGCGCTTTGCGTTTGAGGTACACGTAAAAGGCGCGACTTCCTCCCGTGCGCAAAAACAGAAAATGGCAGCATACAAAGTAAAAGAAATATAACTATCTCACCGATTTGAGCTGCGTCCTGTCTCAAAGAGCTTTACATATAGAAAATAAGCGCTTATTTTTGATATCTCACGCAGAAAATACGGACAAAATTGAAGTACACTTTGTACATTCCAAAGTATGTTCGGCAAACGCATGTGCCCATTAAGACGGACTTGGTCAGAATGGAACGCAATGCGTGCGTCTCCTTTCTTGCATGATTGGACACGCTGGGCACAGCGACGTTACGCAAGCAAAGCGCGAGCGCTGTAGAGTCGTACGCGACCGGAGTCTTTTGGAGCGCCCGGCCGGCCACCTGGCACCGTGCCAGGGCACGGACAGGGCGGATGGACGGACGTGCGTATGAGACATTAAAGGCGTTCGCCTTAAAATTGTGGGACTACATTCATGGGCGTCCGCCGCGGTGGAGCAGTGGCTAAGGTGCTCGGCTGCTGACCCGAAGGTCGCGGGTTCGATTCCGGCCACGGCGGTCACATTTCGGTGGAGGCGAAATGGTAGAGGCCCGTGTAGTGTGCGATGTCAGTGTACGTTAAAGAACACCAGATGATGGAAGTTTCCGGAGCCCTCCACTACGGCGTCTCTCATAATCATATCGTGGTTTTGGGACGTAAAAGCCAAGATATTATTATTACATTCATGGGCGGCTGGATACGCGCGATCTGGCCTTCGCTTCTTTGCCAAGAAGAGTTGTCCACGAATATAGAGGGAAACGCAATGCGCGTCGTGGCTTCGCTGTTGGGCGGCCGCGTTTCTTCGCCGGGTCAGTGTACGTGGAGAACGCGGAGTAACAGCCACACTCTTAGAACAAAAGGAGTGCTTTTACGCCCTTTGCGAGAGTTTTGGCTTGTCCCGCAGGGCACTCCCTTTTTCCGGGGTGAAACTACTCTCTTTAGAAAGAGAGTGATCCAACGCCCTCTCATGGAGTACAGTACTCCGTCTGCGATAGAGTGAAAGCACTCCCACCGAGAGAGTAAAGCTGGCACATTGAAATCGCTCTGGTATAAAATGAATCAAGCGCAAAAAAGAAAGACAAATACATACACGCACACATCCACGCAACCAAAACACGCAGAGCGCTCGCGATTACAACACTTAGATTAAAGAGAACCTTCCCGCTGTCGTGACGGGAGATGTTAATGAAGGCGTGATGTTTGGAAGCGTTTCGCTACACTGCCAGTCGAATACTCGCTCGAATCCACGCCTGCAGGCATAAAATCTGTCCAAATTACGGCGCTGCTAGTCAATTCGTTATGTGACTACGCAGCGGGCTCCCAGAGAAAGCAACACAATAGACTTGACGTGGCTTTTGCAAGATTCTAGGTCATACAGCCTGCAGCGCTTACGCGTGGCGTGCTGTCAATAGGCGGCCAAAGCGGCTGCAAAAAAAAATTTTTTTTGGCACTGTAAGAGCGTCTGACGGATTAATATCGTTGATACTTAATTCTGGGGGTAATTAGAAGACATACATCAGTGCATACATTCATATACAAATAATACACAACACTGGATTCGAACCACTGACCACACGCACCGAGAGCAAACACGCTAACCACTACACCACAGAGCCACCGCATGGTGCGATGAGTTTTCTCAAGCATATGTATTCACAAAGTGCTTTAAAAAAAAGGGGGGAGGAGCTTGCAACTTGTGTTCTTGCATCGTCAGCGTGCATTGCGCCTGCATTAAGTTCGTAAATAGATTACGCGGCGCCATGAACTCGCGGAGACCTCCGTTAGCACCTTATGCTCCGACTTCGGTTCGTCGTCTGTCGTGCCGCAAGCAAAATGATAAACGTGTGTCCTTTTGAGTGTTCACCCTAAGTTGTGGATGTCTTTCTCGCCCAAAATTCGCAGATACCAGCGTGACAAGTACCTTCAGGTAGCGAAACTCACCAGCGTGTGCTGTTGAGTGATTCTGGTTATTTTTGCCGCGAGCCGCAAGTGTTTTCAGTGGCACCAGTGCGTTCTCAGCTGTTCGTAGACCATGTGCTATGGCATCTCATTGTTACATAAGTCAGTGCCTGAGTTACAAGGGTATTTTAGCGTTTACATATACAACCATGTGTATTTATTGCGCGCGTACGTACTGTTGCGGGCTGCACGCCGGGTCAGCGGCACCTTCCGAGCAGTTAGACGAATATTTCCACCATGAGCACTTAACGCGCGCTGAGGCGCGATATACAGTGCTTCTCAATTAGTCATAGTCAGTATTTAATTGCTTTTATACACGGAGACTAGCTACCTTTTCACTAAATAACCTTTACTCTTCACTGTATGACGTAGCCAGAAATTTTTTTCGGGGGGAGGGGGGGGAGGGGGGCACCACCTTGATTTCGGGAGGGGCACCTCCTTGGAATGGTCATTTTTCGCTCTGTATGCCATGACGAAAAAAAATTTGGGGAGGGGGGGCACGTGCCCGGTGTGCCACCCCCTGGCTACGCCACTGCTGTCGCGCGCCATTATAATGAACGCCGTAGGCGTGCACCAAGCTCCACTAATTCGCGAGTGAAATGAAATGTATCCCTAATAATAACAAGATAATACTGTTGCGCTTCTCTGTTGCGAACGTCCGCCTGTATTTGGCGGTCCTCCTGAAGAAATTTTGCAGTATTTGCTAGAAAAATGGCGTAATTGTATGCCTCAGTGAAACAGCTGTTCTGAAAATAACGTTTATTTATATTTCGTAGGATATCTTTTGTCACAGCAGGTCACAAGTGGTGCCACGAGCACTCGTACTACCTCGTGTACCTTTAGGTGCGGCCAAACTCATTATACAAATTATGCTACCGTTGATAAATGATCAACCCATCCATGTTCGATGAATGTTGGTCTGTTTCCGTTCACTGCCTGTCGCTTATTTGCATATTTTGCAAGAATCATCTGTTCAGTCCATCTGGTATAACACAAGGATTATCTACAGTATCCCCCCTCGAACAAAAGATAAAAAGCGCCCCTTTTCAAGGCATACTGTCCACTACAAGGGGCCCCATCTGATTTTTTGTATGCTTCACCGCACAACTGATTTGCATTGCGGCGGGGCTGACTTACGTTTTTCCATCCCCATGAGATGGCTGCAGATCTTCAGTTGCCGTTATCTTGCGACATATGCAGTTCCCAGGCTTGCATATTTGAGGAGCAAGCATAGCTAGAAACAGGTGGAATGTGGCTGGAGACCGCACAACTTATTGACAAGCTGTTGAGATCAAACTGGCGTGACACTTCAGTTTGACCATTCTTTCGCACAGTGAAATAAAGGGCACCTATTTCACAATACATGAGTTAATTTATGGCACCTACCTTCATCACGTCCACTGTTCATTCCACAAGGGGTTTTCGAAACATACGTGGCTGAGACCCACTGATCTATACGTCAGTGTTTGAACAATTTCTTTTGCATAATACAAGCTCTTTTTTTGTTTGAATGCACTAGAAATTTTTAAACATGAATTGATACAAAAAATGTGAATTGTAGTACTTTATTGGAATCAAAACAATAACATCCATAATGTCAATGTAAAAATACACATTTTCATCTACAGTACAGAACGTATGCTCATTATTGAACACAGGAAACAAGATACACAGCACAACCGAAAGTAGAGAAAAAAAAACATCACAAGGCACGACACATATACTTAGCAATGCCAGTATACATTTAAATCCATACAGACGGCATGCACAAGGGACTTGGTGTCTGCTTACAAATGAAGGCACTTCGATAAGTCAATGAAGGCTTTCAACACTTTTGAGAAAAAGGCGACTGTGGAATAGGCATGGTAGTGCACAATTTCTTTATATTGCATTAGTTTGCCCTCAGGCGTGAAACATGATACACGACAGTGCAGTCAACTTTGTTGTATAAAGACCTGTGGTGTCGACCATAGATCCACCTGCCAAAATTTGTAAACACGCTTGCCTTTGTTCACATATTTTCATATGATGATGCAAATTTCTAAAATCAAGCTTGGGAACTAGGCATTATTTCACAACCATGATTCGCCGGAATATTATGCTTAAGTGGTATACCTACAGTTATAATATTTTCATGCCAGCTAGTGCCGTGCCATCATTTGCTACCGGTAAAGTAGTTCACCATCTTTAATAGCTGAATTTATGGCTCATGCAAAACTACCTCATGTAAAATGAATCCGAATACCATGACTGGAAAGTTACGTTAGGCAATAACAAGTTTTAAATTAAAAATTGCCTTTCAATACTGGTGGTGGCTTGACACATTAGAGCCAAGGACTGGATATGCCATGAGGTTGCATAAAAATTGAACAGGATATAAATACAGGTTGTAAAACAGCCAGGAATTAAGTTCAGTCAGCTAAATGAGTTTACATCCTTTTTTCAAGACATATAAAATTTTCAAAATGTGTACTCTTATTGGAAAGTTCGGACACAGCATCGTGCATAACACACTGCAGGAGTCCAAGTGCTGGCAATCCTAAATGCTGAGTGATGTACAAGATCGTCAATATAGTGTACTGTAAGGCCCATGAGTGTTTGCAGAACAGGCCGTCCTGTAGACGAACAGGTGGGCCAGAACTCTCGCTGCTTCGCCAGAAGTGTCTAGTCTTCCTGAAAAAAGATATCAAATAAAGAAGTGTATTAGGCTTTCTGCATCCATACAAATGAATGCCCTACAAAAGACTAACATGACATCTCTTACTGCAGACTTTTTGAAAAAAACATCACAAAAATTGAAACGCTGCCTTGAGAGATCTCCGAGTGCAGCATGCTTTTATTATAAAATCTGAAAGATGTAGCAATATGATACAGAAAGACTGAGCTCATTGCTTGTCCATGTATTTCTGCCATGTCTTGATACACATAGCAAAAGAACAAGGTACGATGGCTAGTGTGCAGTGTTGCTTGTTGTTTCATGGAGGCAACTCCTACAAGAAAAATAATTCATTCACCCTCAAAATTTACTGCAAGTTCAACCAAATAAATTATTTTAAAACTTGTGCTAGATGGGAAAAGATATAGATATATACTTATGAGGCATGCCACAGTGCACACCCTTGATTCTTTAATGTACATCTAAATCTAAAACCATGCTAATGCCAAAGCAACACCTAGACAACATTGTTAGTACTGCACGTGTATCTGACTAAACCAACAGTGTATACAGCGCCTGCCTATAAGTTATGCACTATCCTGCTGCTGCCAATGACGAAATACGTATTCTCTGAAAATTTTCCATTCTGCTTACTGCTTGATATTAACTTAAATGTCACCTAGCCAACACACTAGGCATGCAATAAACATAACTACCAAGTCTAAACGAATGCAAAAATTTTCCTAACCGTGATAACTTAAATCACGAGGTGCATGGAACCAATCCTTTTTAAGTGACTCAGTATTTCACGCCGCACTGATCAGCTGTAAAGCACGCCACTACCTATATCAGATAACTGGCATAAATTCACTTTGACGTCCATGCATGAAACACTTCTTTAGCTCTTAAATTTATTATCCTAAAGCACTCGAACACGAAAAATTAATTCAGCACACAATACACAAACTGACAGTGTGGATAAGGCTTTTCTATTACTACGGGAAAAAATATTTCACAGTATTACGCTGTAAGATTTTTGTCACTGCTGCTCCCATTTAATATTAGCATTAAAAGCATTGCTGTGCTTCCTACACAAAGTGACCTTAGAGACAGGCTTTAAAAGGTGTCATACTCTTCTTTCCTGTAAAGTTTTTCTCTGTTATCTTTTACCCTCGTACGCCCTTCGTTTGCACAGCATGGCCAGCCAGATTAACAGCTGGCAAACATGCCTGTGTTACCATTTATGTCTTCCTTTCCTTCTTTCAAATAAAGTCTTGGAGCATTTCGAAATATACACATCAAGTTCAGTAGTGTAGCATTGCCAACTGCACAAACATTGATAACCTTCACACTACACAAGACTTCATGAGGGTATAGTTGGCGCATACCGAAAAAAAATTACTTAGCGCAAGAAAAACGCAGCACACAAGGAAGATACACAAGGGACAATCGGTTTTCCACTGTATTTCCTTGTGTGCTGCGTTTTTCTTGCCCTAAGTACTTCACACTATGGCCAACCAAATTAGCACTGCCTCTGTGGCGAGACCAAAAACCAAATACTTGCAGGTTCAAGCTCACTCCACACCTATTTCGTCAAAAAGCACAGCATTTGAGTTTCTTATAAATTAGGTTGCTTACCAGGTATCATTCTAATGAAAGAGCTGAAAACAGAGCATGGTACAGCATGGAGTAGGCGCACAACAGCACGTCCTTTGTGAATTTGCGATGGAGTTATCCGGTGACCTGCGTGCTACTGCTTTCTGACGCCGCAGTAAATTCAATATTTACATTCATCAAGAAGCATGAATGTAGGAAGCTTACACGTGGGTTACAGAAGTAAACCATAACAAATGACTAAAGATGTCTTGACCTTGCCGAACACTATTTGTTTTTTTAACTGCCATAATGTTTAACGGCTGCTTAGCTTTTCTTCACAACTTCATAATAGTCTTATGCAAGACAATTATTTACGATTGCCCCTCTACCATCACGATTGCGTTGAGCTGACTTGCGCTGATGTGACTGCATAAGTCGGGCACAGCTCACACATCTTCAAATATCTGAGAACATTCACATGAAATCCAGGAAGGTTCCAGTGCTGATATATGTCACTAATTAAGTGACAATACCGTAAAATGCATGTGCTTCACCATACATGCTGTCACTTAGCAGATGACTGTCACATATCGCCATAATTATATCCCTGCAGCAGAATTTAATCCCACTAGTCAATTAAGCTCAACCTAATAACGTCATTAGACCATGGTATGATGATGATGATAATGATAAAGGAAGGAAGGAAAATAACTTTATTGCGATATTGATGCAAATGCTTTTTTTTTTTTGTCTTAGACACGGAAAAAAAGTGTAATGCAAAAATGTTAAGGAAAAGCATTCTCACTAATATTCTGTGCCTCGATAAAATTTCCATAGTTGCACGGCGGAAGAACAAGGGCGCCCAGTGCACTCTGTATCCAGCGTAAATTCTGCCAAAACATGAGCGCCGGGTGATGCCACAGGTTAATAATGCACACAAGTCGACACTGAGACTGAAGAAAAGCACAAACACATCCAGTATGAATACTAATAATAACATTTATATTGAGGGTTTCACGTGCCAAAACTATAATATGAGGCCCGCCTTAATGAAGACTTCAGAAGCCTGTTCTTTAACGTGCACTGACATCGCAGAGTACACGAGCTTCTAACATTTCGCCTCCATCGAAATGCGACCGCCGCGGCCGGGGTCCAACTCGCGACTTATGGGTCAGCAGCCGAACACCGTAACCATTGTACCACTGAGGCGGCCAAGAATGACAACTGAATCAAATGAAAACATAGTTGGCCTTAAATCACTTATTACGGCATGATAACCGCGGGCTTTCGCGTAAGTGTATATTTTCTGCAAACACGCTGCCGCACTCACGCTTTATGTGAAGCAAATAAATTATAACGCACAAATTGGCTTTATCGAGGCGCATGCGAGCTTCGATAGACTGGCCGTGCGACGTCTGTGCCTTCACAAAAGCTTTTTAAACGCGCATCAGGCATCACACGTATGTGCGCCTAATGTTATTTATTGTACTTTACAGGCGACACAGCATGCACTATTACACATCTGAACGACGATAGGACGCGAAGCAGAGAAAACAGAAGCACCACTTACCGTTCATATTCCCGACTGTGCCGAACCATGTGTTGGCCGGGCACTCAGTCACGCAGCTGCAAGCTCACTTGAGTCTGCAGCACGGTGTAAGATATAAACCGTGGTCTGCAGACAATCACGAAACCAACGCGCACACAGCACGGGATGTTGCACTGCCGTCGCTAAATGCGGTTCACGTCCAGCGTCGAGATCACAGTCGCGCACACACGTACACACGCCGCAGACGCAGCTGAGCAATCACCAAACTTCAACAACTGAACAACGCGTCAAAATGGCGAAGACAACGACGGGCGACGGCAAAGTTTCAGGGTTTCAGCCTATCAGCTGCTTCGGGCGCGCGCACGTTTCTCCTCTCCCTGTTTCCTGTTTCGCCGTTTCTTTTTTCTTTCCTCGCGCGCGCATGCGTCGTACGGTTCTGTTATCGTGCTTCTGGCGTTTCTCTCTCGCCGTTTCGCAGCCGCTTAATGCAAGTCGCGTCTTTTTTTTTTTTTTTCCCCTATCGCGACAGCTTGGTTTCGGCGGCGTTGGCATGTTTGGTTTTGAGCGAAAAAGCAGCTTCTACCGTGAGCGAAGTTCGTGCTAGATGCAATTAAATATAGGAGCCAGAGGCGCGTTTGCACTTTGCAATTTGGGACGGTAAACCCCAACGATTAACTGATTAAAAATGAGCATTTTATTTCTTGCGTGTTACGGAGGGGTGCACATATGAGTGAGATGTGCGTGTTGTTTCGACTACTGGCGCTCGGCCCCTGACAAGCACACCCCTGTGCTTGCACAGAACGGTGCAGAACTACCGCGGGCACAAATGCTTGTGATAACTCGCTTAAAGTACGAGCAGAGCTAGTTAGCAGATTATGGGACTGCATGTTTACCAAGCCGGGATGTGAAGTCACCGAAACACTACTGGCGTTCGCCTTGCGCTCGCAAATACAAGTGTCAGCAAAGCTTGCCGAGCACAAGTGGTCGTGAAAACGCAGGTGTGATGTTTGGGAGCGCTGGGAGTGTTTCAGTACGAGTGAACATAATCGCGTGCATTTACGATCCCGCATTCTTTGGGCATGTCAGCGGTTTTCGACACGACACGTTGAGGAGGCATATGTTTCGTCGTCCGTTCATCGAGAACCCAGACCGCTACGTGAATTCTAGCCCGGCCTGCGGCAGATCCCCAACGGCTTTCCACGTCACAGTGGAGTGCGCCGAAAAATTGTTGCCTCCCCCTCCCTGTCATCTTGCGTCCCTTCCGCACTAAAATGTGGGGTGATGCCCTCAGCATGCGACGGGCTTCTCGAGAGCCTCCAGGCGTTCAACGGGCCCGTGTCGCCAAGACCCAGGACGATCCCTCCCGCAGGATTGATTGAATGAATAAAATATTATTATCATAAAATCAGGTTATTTAGTTTATAATTTTTGAGTGAGTAACGCTGTGCATCAGCGCGTGGCCTTGAAGCGAAGAACGGATACCCCGTGACAAGCCGCGCGAAATTATTAGTGGCGTTGCAGATGCGCACGAAGTTACAGTGGACGCGTTCGTCGACTTGTCTGTCCGAATGGCCTTCCTCAGCGTCTCAGGTCAAAGGAGCGCGCGCATTTGCCAGCAAAGGAGCACGCGAGCGTCTGCCGGTGGTTTAGGGGCCTGGTGTTTCGTAACCGGGCCTAGCCGAGCTATGCCGCAGCCATTATTTTAAAATAAAATGTTTTCTCTCTCGACTAAGCGACAGTCCGAGATACAAGACTGCGCGGACTTATCTTTGCAGCTTCTCCAATGGGGAGAATGGGACGAGTAAAACAAGCTGTCGTATGGTAAAGGAGTAAAACAGGCATTGAACTCTCTTGCGGTTTGCCGGAGTAAAACAGGCACTTTACTCTCTTTTCCCAGAAGGAGTGAAAGCCCCCTTTCACTCCTTCTGGCCAGAGAGAGTAAAGTGACTCTCTGTAGAGAGAGTATAATTTCTTACTCTCTCTGCAGAGAGAGTAACAAAGCTTCTTTACTCTTGCTGATGGAGTTTCAGTTTTTAGAGTGCAGGCAAGCAGGCGAATGTCGCAGAGCTATTTTTGGTATGAATGAATGATATGAGCGAGACCGACGTTTGGGGTAAAGTCACTTCTATTGGAAACGCGCCAAATGGGGTGGACGCGTAGAAATGACACGTTGACCGAAATAATTGTGAATGGCACGGTCATGATGCATTACTTCACTTTACCAAGAGAACTGTGAGAAGACAGAGTTAGATATAAAAGGCGTGTTCGCAAGGCCAACGTACTGTGTGTCCATGGTGCTTAGCGTCTGTTGTCGGAGATCACCCGCCAATTTCTGAAGTCTTGCCAGGGGCAATGGTACGTACATTCTTCTACGTAAACTAAATGATTCGTCTTAACGTCAAGATGTGCGTTGATGGACTTCATTTTTCAACGTTTTCTTGTTTTCGTTTTATTATAGCTGGGGATGTCTTGCTTTGAATGCTTTTATTTTTTTGGATAATACTTCGCTCTGAAAGAGTGTTTTATTAAGGTGTTACTTGTTTTCATAACACGGGAATTTTTTCGGAGGAATGAGACATATAAACAGAGACCAATTCTGTCTCGTCTTCTTAAGACTGACATTTTTCTTAATTGCAGGTATAATCGTTGCTTACGTCTTAAAATCAATTGCAAAACTGTGCGATCACTCGACCTTATAACAGCACTCGAGTTGTAGATGACAGGTTAAATCCTAGGCGTGGGTATAACAGCTAATACGCGGAACCATTAGACAGGCCTTCTAAATCAATTCGCCACTCAAGACATCTATTTCTACTTTTTTCATTGACATAACGTGAGGAGTTGTTAGCGCACAAATAAGGGGTCGGCTACTCCTTAGCCCTTAGAGGTGTCTCTCATAGAGCACATAGGCTCCAAATTTCTAAGCGGAATAAGTCCATAGCACATACAATATAAACTGTAGCATAACAGTCAAGACATAAGATGTCAAAACAGCATATTCAACAATCACATAAAGGTGTACACGCGGTGATTTAAAAAAAAGTTCAAGATAAACCGTTACATAGCATAACCAAGACAAAAATAGTCAACAGTCACATAAATATACACTTTTATGGTAAACGAAAACAAAGCATAAATGCGCTAGTACTATAATGAATAATTACATATGTATTCTTTATGCGTAATAAAAACAGCGAAAAAAGGTAATAGTGTTATGTAACATAACCAAGCTGCATTACTGATACTGAGAAAAATGCACTTCTTTCTTACAGGCAATGTGCTCGGGCCTGCTCCAACAGTTTTTTAATGCCGCCCAGTATTATTTTGGTAGTATCCATATAAGTACATTGTTTTGTAATATCTCTGAAAAGCAAGTGTACTAATAAATGTTACTGTTCTAGGCTAATATAAGCTCACATTCAGATTTACCTCCAAAATTAACTGAAGCACGTGGTTTTCAGGGCCAGCAAAACCAGAAAGTGATGATAACACCTCAAGGTGAAGGCTGCCACATCTGGAGCTTTGCATAAAGGAAACTGTGTAGGAGTCTTACACGTAAGCTGAGGGGCCCAATCAACAACCGTTTAGCTGAGCAAACTTGCATTGACAGTGATGGAAGTGACTTTTTAGTTTTTGGAGCACACTTTGGAGCAGGAAAATTGCCGCTCTGGAGCAGCCATAAGTGTTTTCGGAGCGGCAAAAATGTTAGTTTGGAGCAGCTATTGGTGTTTTAGGGGTAGATACAAAATTTGCCATACACCAATTGGAGTTCAAAGCATTGCCGAAGCATCTCAATATTAATATTTATCATGAAATATATTTCGCAGACAACAATCAATCTAAATTTCAAGAAGCAAACAATTAAAAAGATGGCTGGTTGTCAAAAATGTGCTGTGAAATAAGCGATATATTTAAAATACTCGTATTTGTGGCAGAACTCAAATCAAACCGGTAAAGCTGAGCGCCACATTTTAGAAGTAACCACAGTCCCTTATAACTGTTGTCAAATAAGCAGTAGATAATCGGTATGAGATAAAAGCAATCCTGCTCATTTTCACATTGAAACACACTAGCCTGCATGTCTAGCTTGAAAAAAAAGAACAGCCAAATGAGCTATACGCTTAATATGCCAGTTCTTGTTGGATAAATGCGATCAGAGGCAATAATGCTGCACACTAGTGGCATACTGGAATGATAGTATAAAGATTCTTTTCAGTTTCTTTAGGACTTATGAGTTGGTCAAACAGTAAAAGTTCGTCATTCTCATTCTCTCAGTGCTATTTCGGAGCAGGTTCGGAGCAATTACTAACAATAATCACAGTTTGGAGCAGCATGGAGCAGCATTTCTCTTTTGGAGCAGTTTGGAGCAATTGGAGCAGCACTTCCATCACTGCATTTACGTCCACAATTGCACCCTCCACACAATGGTATCGCGGCCGCTTTGTGACACGCTTTGTGACATGCTTTGATACGCTGCTTTTTGATTGCTCTCGTGAGCGCGGCGCGAAGGTGGTCGGCGCGACATCACGATGACTCGGCGACTGCATTGGCTGGAGGGGTGTTCTCTGACGGCGAAAAACCGTACTGCTCTTCACTTCTAACCCCGTACAGCTATTTTATTACGTGATTTCACGTGATTATAGTCACCTGACTAGTTTTTACGTGCACAAAGGTGGAACGAAGCCACGTGACTAAGTTTTACAAATTTTACGTGATTTCATGATTTTAGTCACGTGAATAGTTATTACGTGATGTTAAGTGATTTTAGCCACTTAACATCACTTAACTGGTTCTTACGTAGTGTTACACTACGTAAGAACCAGTTATTATTATTATTATTATTATTATAATTATTACACTGATTTCAATAAAGTGAACAGCTTCCACATGAGTTTACGTGATATTTAGTCTCGTGACTAGCTCTTGCATGATGCTAGTAATATTTAGTCTCTTTAGTAGTGACCTACCGTTATTGGATTTTAGTACCTTAACTTGTTACGTGATTTTCAGTCACGTGAGTGTTGTTACGTGATGTTGCGTGATTTTTAGTCATGTAGCTTATTGCGTTATTTTATGTCATTTGGTCACGTGACTACATGATCGGTGATTTTTAGTCGCGTCTCCATCGGCGTGATGTTAAGCGATTTTCAGTGCCGTGCTTGGTTTTTTTGTGACGTTTTGTGATTTTAATCCCGTTTCTAGTTGTTACGTGATGTTACAGGATTTTTAGTCGCGTAAATGAATCGCCCACCATAGTGACTGCATTTCAAACCAGGCAAATTGGCACATGTGTTGTGGGAGCGAAGCAGAAATTTAATTAAGAGGACGAGGCGAGTGTGTACCGGCTCATGAACATAATTACAGTTGGTGCTATCCGGCGCAATGAAAACCTTAAAGAGCTACGCTCTTAGAAGTGGCTGGGTAGGTGGCAAACATCTTGCTACAGAGCGATTAATTAGCCAGACGAAGAGATTAACGAAGAAACGCAAGTAGCACTGACCACCCACAAAATCCAGACAGTGCAGCAGGGGCCAGCGCAGCAGGTGCTCTGTCTGTTGATCGTGCCGCGACGTCGTTTTACAGCGAAGCTGTTACGAGATCACAACGCGCCTTAATTGTCCGCCGCCGCCGCCGGTGTCCGTAACCACTATCACGCGAAAGAAGAAAATCATACTAAATAAATAAAAAATACCTACGACAGAATGGGAATCAAACCCGGGCCCTCCGCGTGGCAGCCGAGCACTCTACCACTGAGCTACGCCGGTGCTTGAAACAGCGGTCCAAACTGACCCTATGCAGCCTTCATGTCGGGTAAGGAATCGCGTTAATATGTGATGTACAGTGTTTTAGAACAGTAACGTAACAACCAGGCGTCACACAATGGGAATTGCGTAACGAGTTAGTCGTTCAATGCTCCAACCCATTACAAAAGCCTGAGACATAATTATTCGTCGTCGTCAGCCACATCATCAACAAGGTGCACATAATGCG
>JALIZH010027173.1:0-21387 GCA_030522465.1 Rhipicephalus appendiculatus
TAAGGCAGTTATGTCAAATGGGAGAAATGAAATCCTACATGCGAAAAGCCCATCGCAGCTTTGACATATAGAAATAGTGGCCTGTAGTATAATTATTGTGACTTAATGAAATTCAACAACCAAATTCTACGGCGAAAGCAAAACCGAAGCACCGATGAGCGCAACAAGCAGGCGACCTGAATGACGTGACTGTTCAAGACAACGATTACAGAGGTGTAGTTCCGCGTTCGTTAAATTATGTGCGCCACGCATGCCATAATTGCAAGCGCAGCCCGCACACCACACAACGAAGCCGGTGGATGGTTGATAAAACGACGCTCACTCATTGTGAACTTCTCAGAAGAATATGGCAATTGCACTCTTCCGCGTTTCGATTTCGGTTTCGCCGCTGAATTTTGGTGAATTTCATTACTTCGCAATTACTACTAGAAACCATTTTTTCGATATCTCAAGCCGCTATGGGTTCTTTGCATGTAGGACTTCAATTCTCCCACTTACAAAACCGCCTAACTCGACTAATTCAAAAGTTATTTAGTGTAACTTTCTTAATTACTGTCCCAAATAATGTCTTTAGCCCTCTTAGGATGCCTGCGGCTACAGAAGAAGTAATTGTGAAGGCATCGAAGAAATATCACATTTTCCTGATTTTTTGAGGAGTTTAGACGGATTTCTTGAAACACCCATTATATTGTCATGTACCGTTTATCTTGGGCAGGGGTTCAAACTCACCTCAGCCAGCGGGCCGCAGTCACGCAATTTAGTCCCGCAAGGGCCGGGGCAGTGAAGAAGGTAAGAGCGGGGGGAGGGGGGAGTAATTTGCACAAATTGTCAAAAAACGTTGCCATTAGAAAACAAAACCTTTCGAATATCTCCTATACAGGTCATTTCTGAAGATTTGGTTCCAGGATTTCAAAAACTCTCGATACCGATCTCCAAAATGGCAATCTGGACACCGATTCTGAAATATAGTTTTTGTTTCACGGTTATGTTTCACGACATGGTGACCACATGGGGTGCCTCACGAAAACAAGGCTTTAGACCAGTCACGCCTGTGCAGCTCACGAACATACCTACTAAGAAAATTTTTTTAAATGTGGCGCGAAGACAGTCATGTGAGGGCCGCGGGTCGCAATCGAGAGGCTCGCAGGCCGCATGCAGCCCGCGGGCTAAGTGTTTGCGACCCATGATCTAGGGGAAGAAGAAAACGAGGACGGGTTGAGTTGGCGTAGTTGATGCTGTATCAACGGGCCTGCCAGTCGACCTGATTATATGACCGGCAAGATGTCCGCTGCGAAGTTCCGAGGTGTGCTTCGGATATATCCAGCACCTCCACCAAAGATGTTATGGGGGAGACGTCGGAAGAACGAAGAGAAAAGCTAAGGCATACGACGGGACACAGCGCTGTAAAAATATTAGACAGGTGTATCCGCAATATGCTATACGCGACCACGGCGACAAAGATGGCGAAACAGGAACCAACACATTCTCCTCCTCTTCGTCCTCTAGATAAGCGGCACACAACAATATTGCAGTAACCATATTAGCTTATTAATTCAAGCTAACAAGCGTGGCGTCACGTGCGCGCAGGCCTACACAAACAAATCTCACTCGGCCATTGCGAACACTCGCCGTCAAAGCGGTAGAGTACAGTGCCGACATAGGTGAGCACGCGCCTTGCCTCTCGCTTCACAACATGTCCCCAATACTTAGAGCTAATGCGACCATGAACACTGAGCGTGCGCATAAAACGACCAGCCGTAACGGTTAGCTCGGCCTTAGCATGACGCCGCAGCTGCCTGCAAAATAGGGAGCGGCTGCGCTAGCTCTCCGCTCGCGCGGCCTCCCCAGCCAGGCGGACTAGAAAGCACTCTCAAGTGCCTTCCTCCCTCCTAGAGATGCCTCCTAGAGATGTAAAATCCTTGAACAGAGGGAGTTGTAGCCAATGTTTCGACAAATGGTATTGTCTTCGAGGCAGCAACTGGAGATGAATAATCCTTGAATAGGGAATGCCGCTGGAGCCAACGTTTCGACAAGTGTCCTTGCATTCTTCAAGGCAGCAATTTGAAGAGGACAAGACCAGTTGTAAAGGTTGGCTCCAGCGAAACCTCCCCTTCAAGAATTTTTCATCTCTTCAAGCCTCCATCTTCACCCGAACTTCTGCCTTCCTTGGACTTTCTCCATACCACTACGGCACACATCCCTCAACACCCCCTAATTCAAGCATGTCTATGCTCTGGAAGGCGGAACCATACATCGAGCCATCACCCGTCTCGGTTCACCTTCGGACCCCACCTTTGTTCTTTGTGTTTCCGATCCCTTTCCTTGAGTAGAGTTCCACGTAGGCAATCACGTAAATAGCGGTAGGACCTCAGCTAGGGCAAACAAGTACCCTTTGCAGGCGTAGCCCACCTGCTGACTGAGATGCCTGTCATCGAGAATATGGAGGTAGCCACGTTGCCGTAGAAGAAGAAGCCGAAGACGACGCACATGTCGTCGCCGAACATCCAGCAGCGGCGGAAGTAGCGCGTGGCCGTCAGCGGCAGGTTGACGGCGCAGAAGAGCAAGTCGGCACAGCACAGGCTCAGCACGAACGCCGTGGTCGGGCCGCGCAACCGCCGGCTTCGGCCCAGGGAAACCAGCGTGAGCAGGTTGCCCGGCACGCCTAAGATCACGAACAGAGTGCAGCAGACACCCGCCACGTAGGACAGGTCGCGAGGGTACCATGCTTCGACGTCCGCCTTGCACGTCCCCGGCGCCGTCGCATTCGAGGAGACGTTCTCCTTTGAAAGTTAAAGCGACCAATACGGCATTTTAGAGATCTACAAGATACAGATGGAAGGGGGGAGAGAGAGGCACTGGATGGACAGAGAGAGCAAGACGAAGGAAAGGCAGGGACATTAAACCGGAAGAGATTTATGTGATGGTTAGCAAACGTCCACGGTAACCACTGATTATTTGTATGATTGAAACGAGGCCAGTATGTGACTATACGAACGCGATCATGTAGACTATCAGGCAGGGCTTAAAGTCCCCATCATTAAAGGGGGGCCCTCGTAGGGCGGCGACATATATATATGCGTGTGTGTGAATTAAGACAACTATCGTTAGCAGAAATAAATGTTAGAGTAATAATTGCTCCGTGCACATCACTACTGCAAAAAAAAAAAAAAAAAATCAACACCAGCGCTTTTTAAAATCGTGTTTTAAAAAAGTCAGGGGGGAGGGGCCCAGACCCCCTGCCATTTTCGGGGTGGCCGAGCCCCACCTCGAAAATGGCAGGGGTCTGAAGCCCCCCCTCCCCGACTTTAAGCCCTGCTATCAGGGCACATCAAATGGTGTAGCTGACCACTAGTACGAACAGATGTTTTCCGCCGCTGGCACTCATTGCAGAAACGAATTTACTTTCGAACGCATTCGTACATCCCTCGCCAGTATCACTGACCATGTCAGTTGTAAGTTTTCAAAACCGCCAGCATGTGCGTTTTCCGTATCTGAGTAAAATTACGAGCACTAGTCGGGACGCAAATGGCAAGGAATGAAAAGTAGCCATTTTCTGCCATGGCTCATAATATAACGGATGGATGGATGGATGCTATGAGCGTCCCCTTTATAACGGGGCGGTGACATGTCTGCCACCAGGCTCGAAAAAAAACTTTCTTTTTATGGTGGCCTAATGCCTTATCTACATTGATTAAATCTATGTTATTACAGCAAAAAAAAAATATATATATATATATATAAGTTCACGGTCCATCTCTCTGCTTCTTAAGGCAGAATGACCTTATTTTCCCCCTTCTTCATTTTTGTCCTTTATCTCTACTTTTCTGCCACCAATACTCTAACCGTCTCTTACTTATTTAATCAAAGGACTGTGGGACGCCTCGCGTTGGGCGCTCACGGGAAGACGACAAATGAGGCTGTAAAGGGTGATATGGGATGGACAGGTTTTGAAGTGAGGGAAGCTCAGAGCAAAATTAGATTTGAAGAGAGGCTGCGGAAAATGAAGGAGAGTAGATGGGCAGGGAAGGTTTTCAGGTATTTGTATAGAAAAAAGCGTCGACACGCAGTGGAGAAAAAGAACTAGGAGGCTCACCAGTAAATATACGGCTAGCAGTGTGGGCGACATGGCAACAAGGAGCATTAAGCGAAAAGTCAGAGAGGCGGAGAGGACTTATTGGATGACAGCGATGGAAAAGAAGCCGGCTCTCACTACCGAAAGGGAAAAAACGAAATAAGGAGGGAGAGGTTTTATGATAATTCAAGGGAAAGCGCTTTACTGTTTGAGGCAAGGTCGGGTTGCCTTAGAACGCGTAGCTATAAAGCGAGATTCTGTAACGAAGAAGAACAATGTACATGCTGTGGGGGAACTAAGGAAACGATGGAACATGTACTGATTGAATGTGGCGATATCCACCCAGATATACGTGTGGACACGAGTCTACATGAAGCCTACAAACAATGTACATGCTGTGGGGGAACTAAGGAAACGATGGAACATGTGCTGATTGAATGTGGCGATATCCACCCAGATATACGTGTGGACACGAGTCTACATGAAGCCTTGGATCTGCAAGAATAACTGTACACTGCGAAGAAAGACACGCACAGAACAAATCAGCGCGAACTATCTGTTTAGTGCGGTGATGAACATAACGGTGGTGCAACGTGGCGTCCTCTAGCGGATAAACATGTAGTCGACGAAGTGCTAGAAATAGCCGCGGGAGGAAGTCGCCGAAGTTGTAAAGTGAACTTTGATTTGCCAGGCTATTCCAGGATTCTTGCGCTGTTTCGAAGGTGACATTAGTATTGGCAAACGGATTTCGGAGAGAGACAGGTACAACTTCAGAAAACATGGACGAGCGGGAAAGTGAATCTCCGCCGGCGTGCTTGCGTGCTGAGCTGAAGGAAAATCGGACAATGGGCTAGTTGTTCAAACATGGTGAACCTTCCTTGCACAAACTGCAAGAATAACTGTACACTGCGAAGAAAGACACGCACAGAACAAATCAGCGCGAACTATCTGTTTAGTGCGGTGATGAACATGAGATATATACAGTGACCAAACGCATGCGCAGAGATGCCCTAGTTACCAACGCTGAACGAGCTTATCAACGAGGCTTGTAATAGTAATATCTCGGATCAATGAGGCTAGATGGCGTCGGTATACTACGACATCTCTGCATATGCGTGTAGTCTCTGTATGTATCCCTTGTTCATCACCGCATTAAACAGTTGGTAGTGTGCGCTTATGTGCTCTGCGTGTGTCTTTCTCCGCAGTGTCCAGTTCTTTTTGTAGCTTGCGCAAGGAAAGTTGATCCTGGGCTGTAAATAACGCCAATATCGAACTCCTGCACTTGCAAGCTTATAGTAGGCTTTCAGTAGCATCATGGATTGCAGTTCATTTTATTTACGACAGCCGCATATTCGCTGTTTAATTTCCTTATTCTCTTGCTGTCATCTTTTCTCTTCCCTGCAGTTTAACGTATAAGTGACCTGGTGCATCCTGTAATTGATTAATCTCTCTGTCTCTTCACTGCGTTCTCTCTCTCTACGGAGATTTTTGTATGTTTGGGCATCGCGCTTATTATGCAATGAATCACTGCGTACATCGTAAATGAAACACTCGTCTATACACGCACCAAAACCTTGACTTCGATGGTATATGCGATTGCTCACAAGTCCTGGGTTCTGGCAACTTTTGTGGGCAGATGTACATGGACAGCATGCATTTCTCTCTATCTTCTCTCCATCAATTTCTATAATTTATGGCCTTAAATCAAACGTACTCTGCTCATTATTCTTTTTCTTTCGTAAACTGAATTCTGAACCGCAATGGTAAATGCACGAGCATATGCTGACTGGAGTGAGTGCCTATATACTGCAATCACTTCTGCACCTATTACTTACAACTAATTGTCGATTCCAGGGTGGAAACATGGATGGCAGTGGAACAAGGTGGCCAGCTGATCAATGACGGGATCGTTTTTTTTTTTTAGGGCCTTCCGAAGCTTCATGTTGACCGGTCAACGGAGCCTGACCTTTTGCTGGGCACGCGGATAATACCGTCGTATGGTACTATATCGAGACATTTCAATCAAGCTACCAGCTGATCAACAAAATCTTTCTTCAATCACTCGGTCAATGGACAACGTATGAACTTCTTACCATTTCAGCAGGCTCCTTTGATAAGCCGTCACGGTGGCGCGTTTTTTTTGCAGCTGAGCAAGCCGCCCCGCGTTGACGCCGTACATGATGAACAAACGGGCTGCTCGAAAGGCGAGCAGAGTCGAATTCCCCGCCGACGGCCGCTTTCATAAACTCGGGTAATCCTCTCGGCAACACGTATACGTTTGCCGTGAATCACGCGTACATTTTTGCGGATAGCCACAATACATGCACAGGCGCAGCTTCGCCGCCATCGGTCGGCGACATACGACATTTCCGGCATTGCTCATACGAGTTTGAACCGGACACCGCACATAGACCCGTGTAAGAGCCATACATTTTTTTTTTTGGGTCAAGAAGGTAGGATGAATTCTTACCAACTAGCTTAGCTCTGTCATTTTAAGGTTTTGGTAATTTTTTTCCCCGACTATGAAGTGTGCCGTAAACCTACATGCAAATTCACCACCACAAAAGCGAATATCGTATTTGCGATGATAGCTTTAGTGGTTCATTTAAACACGCCATGCACTTGGCTATTCATATTCACTCTCATTGCCACTGTTACAGCCGGCTCGCGAGCACATTCGTGGAGCTTATCAACTACGGTGCCGTCCATGATGCTGCAATTTGCAGCCCTGTTGTTTGTGTATTCCTTTTTTTGGTGATCCGTCTTCTTGCGCTGTGTCTTTTCTGCAAATTCTTATTATACCAAAGCTCTTCACAGTTACCTCCCCCGACACCGCACGCGACGCGCTAAACACCCACAAACGATTCATTTCCAAATGTTAACAGCGCATAGAACGTTTAGGAAGGGACGAAACAACAGAGGCAAAGAGCGCTGACTTCCAACTAGTTTTATTTGGATAAAAAAGTGCATATATACAAGGCAAGGGAGAGGGTGCGAGACAAGAAAACAAAAGAAAAGAAAGGATGGACAGGTGCTCACATCATTGCCATATCATATGAAAAACTTCGAGTATGCCACCACGTATGCCCTAAAACCCAGCCAAGTAATCAAATTCTTGATTTGAAAGTGCAGTAGAGGGTGCGCTAACGCACTTGTCACCCAGCTTATGTATCAAATCAGCTTCGATAACTTCGCGAGTTAGCTGAACCCTATGCCTCACCATTACTTTGCTCTGATTGAAACAGGGTGTACACTCACAGTTACGGCAATGAATGCCGATGTGACCCTGCACCGTTTTGAAGGCTTTATTGTGGTGTTCGCGCAAGCGGTCATTTAGGTGACTATAGGTGCCGCGTGCGCACGCCTATGTGTGTGGTGCTCGGTTCAACATTGTTCAATTTTTATTAGTCAGTTTTATTTAGAAGCTATAGGCAAAATAGCACCTTGAATACGGTAGTCACTCCTGTATTTCCACATACCGTTACAAAATACCTTGCAGGTTCTAGTCGCTGCATTAGGCGAGCTTACCTCAGATTTCATAATTGTGGTATTTTTGTTGATTAAAGGTACTCTTAATGTTCCTTTGTTAAAGCAGCGAATATTTGTTTCAATAATATAATAATTTCAGGAGTTTTACGTCCCAAAACCACGATATGATTTGAGGGATGCCATAGTGGAGCGCTCCGGGAATTACGACCATCTGGTGTTCTGTGACGTGCACGGACATCGCACGCTACACGGGCCTCTACCATTTCGCTTCCACCGAAATGCGACCTCCGCGGCTGGGATCGAACCCGGGACCATCGGGTCAGCAGCCGAGCACCGTAACCATTGATCCAGCGTGGCGGACAATACTTGATTCAAATAAAATTTTGTGGAATTGCTGGGCTCCATTGAAAATGGTTGTCTTACTATTCGAAAACTATTAGAATGGTACTCGAGTCGTATTTGTTTACGATTCGGTTTCATCGCTATTTGATTCGTATTTGATTCGATTAGAAAATTCAGTATTCACCCCTAATTCCTATAGATCTGCGGAGCGTCTCAGAAAACCCGTATGAAGCTAACGAAAATGAAGCAATGGCATACGATGGTCGGATGAACGGACTTTTGTTAGCCACCGCCCTGCGGAAGCTTGTTAATTTTTTATTAGCATTGACCGCTTCATTCAAAAAGTAATTATTGAAGTTACTATTGTCACTTGCATAATAGTTAAAGTTCGCTTGATTTATTGCGCATCATGTTCCAAAGCATCGTGTCATGTGTTTTCAGCCCGCTGCATCTTTACTATAGTTATATCCGCGTTACATAAAAGTGGTGGCGTGAAACGCGAATAACGGCGGGAACTGAGCGCTTCTCGATAGGGATTTGAGTCCTGTCGGCATACTCACTCATGTACACTCACACTCATTTGAAAGCGCGAATGTGAGTATGAGTCAAACTTAGAAGGACAGACTGTTGGGCGAGTTGGTAAATTATGATGAAGCAGTAGCGCGAAAAAAAAAAAGAAAAACGTGTGACAATACGAAGAAAACTACAGGACAAACGCAATAGGACCGCACATTTTCCAATAAAAAGTTCAGTTGTTAGTATGCGCTTGTCCTGTAGTTTTCTTCCTCTTGTCCCACGTTTTCTTTTTCTTTTTTTTTGCGCTATTGCTTTATTATTGTGAAAGATGAGGTGTGTGAGTATATGTAGGTATGAACGTGAGTGCACACTCATAAGTGTAAGTAGGCGTGAGTATTAACGTGATTGGTTATCTATGGGTGTGAGCACACGTGAGTATGAACGTCAGTGGGTAGCTTGGAGTGGGAGTATATGTGAGCATGAGCGTGAGTGAGTGCGTACGTGTGAGTACACGCGATTATAAACGTGAGTGAGTGCGAAGCCTGAAAAGAATTTGGGGGGAGTGAGTATGAGTGAGTATTCTGTTGTAGTGCGTATACCTATGGATCTGACTAGCTCTGCTGAGCACGCTTATGCTCGATGTAGTTTGGACGCACTGTATATAAAATGCTCTTTTGACAAGCGACTGCGGCCTTATGATGATTACGTAGTTTTGAATGCCGTCACTGCTGCGGGTGAATGTCCCCTTCCCTACATTGATAACTTCGGAACTAGTCTCTCAGGGACCAAGATTTACAGCAAGAGCCATTTGGTGACTGCGTACCACAAAATTCCCGCAGAACCCGGGGACATTCCGAAGACAGTAATCACTACTCAAATTTGGCCTGTTTGAGTTTGCCCGAACGCTTTACGACTTAAAGAACGCGGCGCCAACATTTCAATGGTTCGTGGACGAGGTTACGCGAGGGGACTTCAAGAGAGAGAAAACATTTTATTAAAAAAATACAAACCAAGCATGTGGGAGGGAACCATATTCCGGCGTCCCTAGGATGATCTCGACAACCACACGGGCCGGTGAGCGAAGGCCTGGCATACATCGGGAGGCCCGCCTCAGGGGACATCTTCCCACACCTCGTTGGTGCGGAATGCGCGGAGGATGACAGGGAGAGGAGGGAATAATTATGCGGCGCACTCCGCCGTGACTAGACCTGTTCGTCGGTCAGAAACCGCCGGAGGCGGCGCGAGAATGGTGTGGAGTTCAACGGATCGGCGCGCCGAAGTGGCGTGGAAAGCGGGGGAGGATAGATTAGAGAGTTGAGGGGGAGGGGACAGAAATTGGTCCCTTGAAATTAGACAGAAACATTGCGAAAACCATCGCCTTTTGTCTGGAGAGCTGCGTCGTCTCCGCTGTGCAGAGTTCGTTCGTCGGAGAAATGAAATAATCTGCAGGCGCCTTGTTCATTGTCTTTACTTCTACGTTTACTTATACCGGATGTTCCAGCTATTTTAGCCAAGGGTTAAAAATACAGTATTAGAGGCAGGCGAGTGAAATCAGTTGCATATTGCTGACAGCCGCCTTGCGCTGTCACTCCAGAACGTCGCGATCCACAACTACGCAGCAAGGCGAGCATCCTATCTGTGACGTCAAAACGACCGCAGCGCCGGCCTCTCCAGTGGAAGCCCTCGCGGCCAATACCTGTGGCAAGCCAGACGGGCGATCCTCGGGAGTTTCCGTCATGGTTGCAGCATCCCGCAAGTTCGGCTGTAGTTGGTTAGGGCTCGAACGTCTTCTGCGATAGACTTCGAGGGCGATGCTGGTCGCTGCTGGCAAGACGCACATAGTGGCGAGATCGATGGAAGGTCACGTTCGTCGGATATCGTCGACGGCGATGCCTCCGCAAGCGGGGGGCTACCTTGCCGCACGCCCTGTGTTCGACACACGGGGCGTGCGGCAAGGTAGCCGTCCTGGATTCTGTCGTCTCAGCGGTGTCGCGAGCTGTAGAGTTCGGGGAAAACGCGCGGGTGGCGGGCACGCGTGGTATAGACCATAGGCCGAGAGGGTTTCGAGGAAACGAAACTTTCGGTGGACACGTCAGTCGCAGCAGGAACGTCCTCTACCTCGTCGTGGCGGTTGGTCGGGCACAGGAATGGATGCGCTTGTGGCCGGACGCGAGGTAGTACGACTTGTAGTCGGGGAGAGTGAGGTCTTGCTCAAGTGAAGGCTGTGGGCCGAATGGTACCGCTCGCTACGACGGAGGAGAAACCGGGAACGCGCGGTGGCTCCACGGAGGCGGACGGTATGTTCGCCCGTAGCAGGCAGCACCGCAGCGCAGAGTCTTCGTATGGTTGCGGGCTGGAGGTCGACTTGGCTGCAAGATGACGCAGGTCATCCGGGAGGGCGTTGAGAGGATGGCGCGCACCACCGGTTGTACGGTGACGCCAGGATGGTACCGAGCTGTGTGAACCACGCTTGGTTATAGCCCGGGTTGAACGGCTTCACTGGCGCGGAAGCATGGCAGCGGGCCGCTCGGTGAAAGTCGTGCTCCCCGGGTCACCACTGTAGCGAGGAGAGAGCCGTGCCGTGCCGTACTCTCCACTTTGTTCACCACGCGATGGCCGAAGCGTAGCGGTGGTGACTGCGGCGTCCATTGCGGCCGGGATCGTGAGCTCGTTCGCTGCTAGCTCGCGCCTCGAGCTCTCACCATGAGCCGCGCGACAGGCGCAGTGCGGTGGCAAGAAAATGATGATGATGAGCAAGGATGATGACGCTGCCCCAACAATGCGACTTTCCTATCCCGCCGCGTTGCGCAAAGCGTGACTCTCCGTAAGGAAAGACACTTTAGAAGACGTGCGCTGGGTAGATGCCGCCTGTGGTCCAGACCGTTCGGTAGCTGTAGCTTGTCATCTTACGGCCCCTCTGGCTTTGGCAATTCCGGAAATGAGGCCGCCGATAACATAGCTCGAGGACTTATTACGCGTGCAAATGGCTACCCCAGCCGGGATTTCTCGAGAGAGCGGGTGCACACGTTCTCTGAACTCACTCGACAAGCACGCCTTGCCCGTCACCTTTCGAATTGCAAGGGCGGTGTCGCGTAAAGTGCCCACTACGCAATAATTCTTCCCTTTGCGAATCAGCGAAGGGCCCACTATGCGTCCGTAAGACAATCAACGCGCGAACCTACGCAGCTGTTCACTTCGTTGATGCTTTTTCTGCTGCTGATGATTAAATGTCTGAGCGCTGTGTAATGGGTGGGCCTTTGAAAACACCCACTCGTTGCGCGATTCAAATGTTTTGACGCCTGGCGCGGTTCCAAGCTTTTGCCACGCAATATTACATGCGTTAAGGAGACTCCGTCCACTACATGATATTCATAGAGTTTTTTTCTCAAGCAGTTTCAAGCAATAACGTCACTCTGTGGCAGAACACCTGCGTGCCACGGAGACGGCCTTGGTTCGATTCTCACTCGAATCTCGAAGATTTTTATTATTAATTTTATTTGCATCTTTCTCGATTTTTCGGTCAGAGACGAGATGATTTTTGGCTCACAACGAAAGACGCCGGAATTTCTGCGAAACGAGCTCTTTAACGCTGTCGCGTTAAAATAAAAATAAAATGGAGGGACAAGGGGGTGTAAAGCGAAGGGCAGACGCGGCATGCGGATTATTCAGTTCGGCACACGCTGCGTAGCGAAGCTTTCAGAGATGCCTGTGGGATCTTTGCACCGACCGAGTCTCGTGTAGCGGCACCGATTTTTCGCGGACGCGCGCAGCAGCATCTGTGGCACTGCTTACACACGTTTATATACACAAATCATTGCTTTCGTCCATCTCCGAAACCGACAAACTAATGTTGATCCATCATACTCTCTCGCGCGTGTGTGACGTCAGCCGTCTGTTTTAGAATGCATATACCATAACATTGTTCTGCAAGTCTATCTTATGTTGTAGGCGAGCAACTAAGTTGCACGGATAAATAAGAACTGAGCTTGAAGAGCACTTCTGTGCTCGCCGGTTCTTTCCGAACCAAACCACAGTATCTTGTTTACGAAACCAATTCGCGTAGGTACTTTCTTTTTCTTCGTTCGGGCAACTGATACAGTCGATTAAAATTAGTGTTACCTTGTTTCCGGCATTGTCAGGGCTCCATCCATGCCTCAACAGCGCACGAAGCATTGGGAAGTAAATGCAGAAGGAAGATAAAAAAAAAAAGGCAAAGCTTGCACTAAGCCTCGCAAGCCTTCAAGGAGCTAAACTGGACGATATTGAAGACTAATCTGGCTGCTTATAGGTTGTTAGTAGGTCTAAGCTAGGTGATGGGAGGTTGTTTCTAAGTCGTTGCTAAGCTTTAGCTAAGTGATGCATGCCTGATTGTTTCTGCGTTGATTTTCATCGCAGAGAGGTTCGAGTTAAACCAGACAGTCACAAACACGACACGGGCACATCGTCGTTGGCGTAGGCTTTCCATCGCTTCGGGGGGGGTCTTCGGCTCGCCGCCGTCGCTTCGCAGCCATTTGTTGGGCTAACTGCTGCCTTCTTCCTTTTTAGTGGAAGTTTTATGTAGTGGGGTTTACCCAATTTCTGTGGCGCATACCCATTTATGGTGATGATAGTTTTTGATAGGCCAAACAAATTTATGTGGCACACACCTCTTTGTTGAGTTGACTTTTGAATGGATGGTGAAACTATTTAGAGTCCTGAGACGCGACTAGCGAATGCTTTCTTTATTTTTAGTGGAGCAGTGATGTAGTGAAATCTACCAAATTTCTGTGGCGCATACGGGTGGCGATCGGTAGCCATCAAGAAGATTGCTGACCGAGGGCGGCCCGGCGACCGACCGCGGGCAGAGAGTGGCGGATCGGGTCGCGAAGCAGAGCGCAGCAGGAGAGCCCTGGGGGCAAAGAACAAGATCATTAAAGAGTTGAGGATGCCACCACTACTCAAGGAACACTTCAGAATCATCTTTCGCCCCCCGGGGAGGATTGGACGTCCGGAAGACGGGCCCTATTAGACTCGGGCAGGCGATTTCCGCAGCAGCGGGGCTCGGCCTCGAAGAAGTTATCCAAGACATCATATGCCCCAACACCATGCAGAACATCATCGTCGCCAGCACCCCATCCAGGGTGAACGCCGACGCCTACCTCAAGGTGGAACTCATAACCATCGGGGAAAGCCAGCACGAGGTCAGCACCTACGAGGCGGCCCCACAGGCTACGTGCAAGGGCGTGATTCGGAACGTCGACATCGGACAGAGCCAGGCCGAGCTGGACAGAAACACCATCAATTCGAGGAACCCTCTAGCCCTGGCGGTCAAAAGGATCAAGAACACAGAAACTGTAGTCATCTCTTTTGACGGCTACAAAGTGCCCAATTTCGTCAGGTACGGGCCTTCGCTCGTGAAATGTTCGCTATATCTACGACAACGCGATAACTGCTACGCATGCGGCAGAATGGGCCATCGCGCCGACGTTTGCCCGACGCCGGAGAACGTCATCTGTCGCGGCTGTGGGGTGAACAACACGGACAGCACCCATGCCTGCACTCCCAAGTGTGGCCTATGCGGGGGCCAGCACCCAACGGCGGACAAGACCTGTAAGCACAGATTTCAAATTCGTCTTCGAAGAAGGGAGAGAGCTCAAGCGGCAAAGAAGGATGATGCAACCCCAAGGTCGTCGACTCGTCGATCTCGCTCTAGGCGCCGTTCTGCCACCAGGGGAAGCGATTTTCCCGCTCACGGTCGCTCCAGGAACCCTAGCGCCCACTCCAGCTCCACATCTAGAAGCCGTTCGAATTCAAGGGGTCGTGTCAAGGACCGATCCAAACTTAGGAGCACATCCGGGTCCAGCAGTCGTTCCCGGTCCCGGGGCCCGCGGAGCAGAATCTCGTTCAAGGACCCGCCCGGATCGAGGACCTGGGCGGACTGTGTCAGAGGATCCACCGAAAAGGTAACGGGGGGTCCATCGCCAGAGCATTATTCAGTCAAACTATCCCAGTTAGAAAAAGAGAATGCAGCAATGCGAAGTATCATACAGCAGCTTAGAACCGAGATAGCGGAGCTCAAGAAAAGTAGCAAGTCACATGCGCAACCCGGCGTCATAGTCACAGATTCCCCGCAGCCCATGGAGGTCCCGGTGGCGCGGATGAGACATCCTCGGGCCACCCCGCCAAAAGGAGAGCGGTTTCAAGCAACGCGGACAGTGCGGCCAACAGAGCGAAATCCGAAATCAGAGAAGTTTTAAACAGCCTCAGCACTGATATTAAGCAACTTGGCGAGCAGCTAAACAGTTTCCGCGCAGGTGTGGCGCAACACTTCGCGGTCATAAACGCTAGGATAGAGAATCTCGAGTCGCAAGTCAAAGGTGCGCCAGAGGCTACGTCGCGCCCGGTCATGGACGGCAACGCGCCACCACGCGTCGCCAGTGCGGTCAGCAAGCAGAACAGTGATGATGGCGCCAATTAAGGAATTCAGAATCTGGCAGTGGAACTGCAAAGGGTTTCAACACAAAAGGAGCACTCTGCAGCAATTTATTCCCCCTCACCAAGAAAAGCCACATGTTATCTTATTGCAAGAAACGTTAGCCAGCAACACCACTCTTCCAGAATACAAATCCCATGCGCTACACGGAGAAGGCAGGGGGCATCTGCACACTGGTTAGCAACAAGTACACGTTCATCGTTCACGATCTGCGAATCCCGCCCGGAAAGACGGAGCAGTCTCTGATTGAAATCATCCCAGGTCAAGCAAACAAGGATATCATTTACGTTCTGAAAGTATACAGCAGCCCAAAAGAGCACAGGCAACGGTTCAAGACAGTAATCACCAGGGCAGTTAGGCTGGCGGGAACGTCGCCTCTCATAGTGGCTGGGGACTTTAACGCCCCTTTTCATGCGTGGAACTACCCCCCACGACAAGGCCAAGGGTAGAAGCCTGTGGCAGGAAACGAGTGATTTCGGCTTCTCTTTAGTGTCAGACCCGGCGTTCCCAACCAGGAGGGGCACATCTACCACCCGAGACTCTGTACCAGACCTCACCTTCGTCAAGAACGTCGACTCGGTCAAGTGGTCCAACCTGATGGTCGATCTCGGCAGCGATCACTACATAACTACAATCAGCCTTGAGGTTTCGCAGAAAAACCTTCGGGCTTTCTCGATTACCGACTGGGACAGGTTTCGCAAAATCCGCCGAGAACAAGCGGCACATGGAGAGAAGCCGGAAGGCCTAGAACAATGGACCGAATCAGTTATGCAGGATGTCCGGGAGTCCACCAAGATGGTGCAGACAGACTTGCAGACAGAGAAGATGGACAGCCGAATTGCGCACCTTCTCGAAGCTAAGCAGTCACTCCTCGAGAGATGGAAGGGCCAGCGCCTCAATCGCAGGCTCCGCAAGAAAATTGCCGAAGTCAACAAGGTGATAAAAGAACACTGCCAAACGCTGTCCAGGCAGCAGTGGGATGACATCTGTAATTCGATCGATGGTCAGGTGAGGACGCGGGGCAAGTGGAATCTCCTGAAACACCTTGATGAGACCGCGGAACCAAATCAAATCAAAGAAGAGTACTGGCCAGGACCCTGCACGAAGCCACGAGGTCATCAACGGAGGACTAAGTCGTGGATTATCTTGCCCAAAAAGTACCTGCGTCTGAGAACGAGCGATGGCGGCGCCTCTACCGAATACAGCGGGAGACCAAACTCCACTCTTCACGAACCATTCACCATCAACGAGATCCGGAGAGCTGTACATGATCTCAACGGTAGATCCACGCCGGGCCCGGATGGTGTAACAAACAAGGCACTCAGAGACCTCGAGGACGAGTCGGTCGAGTTTCTCGCGGACGAAATCAACCGCATATGGAAGGAGGGCGTAGTCCCTGAGCAGTGGAAGATTGCGCGGGTCATTCGCATTCCTAAGCCCGGCAAGCCACCGGGCTTGGAAAGCCTACGGCCCATCTCTTACATCCCTGTGTGGGGAAGGTGGCAGAGCATGTCATCCACAAGAGACTCACAGGGTTTATCGAAGAAAACGAGCTGTTTCCTCACAACATGGTGGGATTTAGGCCCGGTCTTTCAACTCAGGACGCTATGAGGCTCATCAAGACTCAGATACTCGACAGTAACACCCGGGACACGAGGGCCATTCTCGGTCTCGACCTGGAGAAGGCTTTTGATAATATACATCACTCGTTCATTCTCGACTCGATCTCGAACCTAGGCATGGGCGCGGCCTTCCATGCTTTCGTTCGATCTTTCCTCGAGGGACGCAGCGCCCTGCTCAAGGTCGGCGAGATCGAGACGGACAAAATGGAACTGAGCAATAGGGGCACACCGCAAGGGTCCGTGATCTCACCGCTATTGTTCAATATCGCCACGGTTGGTCTATCGGAGGGTCTGAGTAAGATTCAAGGCATCGGACATACCGTTTACGTGGACGACATAACGATCTGGTGTGCTGGAGGCAGCGATGGGCACATTGAATCTGCCCTCCAGAAAGCCATCGACTACACAGAGTCCTTTCTGCAGGACACAGGGCCTCAGGTGCTCACCGAGTAAATCGGAACTGCTCTTGTATCGACCCAGCAGGCGGGGACGCAAGCCAAAAGACTGGAAGCCCCTGGCAGAGAGCGACATTAACCTGCACACGAAGAGTGGGGACACAATCCCTAGGGTCGCGTCGATCCGCATCCTCGGTATGATCGTGGAGTCATCGGGCACCAATGGCCAAACGATACTCCGGCTCGCGAAAAAGACTGACAGCACCATCGACCTTATCAGGAGGGTCGCCAACAGACGCAGTGGTCTTGCAGAAGACAACCTGGCACAGTAAGAACGCGTGGGTAACCACGCGTTCTTACTGTACCACTTTACCTACGTCGCGGCCATGCATGTCTGGCAGAGGGCTGAGCGGGACAAATTAAACTCCATGATCCGGAGAGGCATCAAGAGCGCGCTTGGTATCCCGAACTACACGCAAACGGAACGACTCCTCCAGCTGGGAATGCACAATACGCTCGAGGAGATTGCGGAGGCACAGGAGAGGGCACAGGTCATCAGACTCTCGGGCACGAAGGCTGGGAGGCGACTCTTGATGGCCATGGGTATCCCTCTGGCCACGGTGGACGACAATTACCAGGGATTTTCAAGAAGACAACGTGAACAAATTATCGTTTCCCCCATTCCGCGCAATATGCAGCCGCTGCGAAACACGGAGAAGACGGGCCAGGGCGGCGGCGATCCTCTGCAGGGTAGCAGAGATCCCTGGGGAGAGCTGTTTTATCGACGCGGCCCGGTACGGGAACAGCAACAAATACGCAGTGGTCTCGGTCGACCAAGCTGGTTCGGTCATCGACGCTGCATCGATGAAATGTTCCTCCTCGAGCGCTGCCGAGCAGGGGTGGCCATCGCCATCGCTCTCCTCGATGAGAAGCGCTCGAACGTATAGTGACTCACGGGCAGCCGTCCGTGCCTTCGTCGTCAGCGCAATCACCAAGGAATCACGCCGTATTCTCGGGGAAAAAGACATCTCTAACCACATAATAACGTGGTTCCCTGCTCACATGGGCCATTTTGAAGGAGGCCCCACCAACCTCAACAAGCTGGCCCACTCCAAGGCGCGAGGTATGACGTTCCGCGCCCACAGAGGTTCTCCCCAGCCCACGACGTTGGACAATAGAGATCAGCCCACCACATACAATGAAATTACGCAGCACTTCTACCTGAGCAGGAGGGTTTACCCCTCTCCTCACAGAAAACTACACAGAGCCGAGGCCATGACTCTTAGACTCCTACAGACTGATTCATATCCAAATCTGGCCTTATTTCACAAAATTTACCCGGATACTTATACTAGCAGTTCGTGTCCCCATTGTAGGGGAAGTAGCTAACTTAGAGCATATGCTCTGGCGATGCCCCTCGTTACTGGGCAGTCAACAAGCCAACCCAGCCAAGTGGTGCTCCGTCATCAGAAACCCCAACAAGGGGGATCAGCTTTGGGCCGTCCAGAGAGCCCACGATGCGGCGGTCAGGCTTAGCCTGCCCGTCCCAACGTGGGAGAAGCCCACTGCGCGCTAGTCACGTCTCTCAGGACTATAAATAAAGTTCCACCATCCATCCATACCCGTTTATGATAATGATAGTTTTTTTTTTTCGTACGGGGTGAACAAGGAACGATATGCTATACGGCTTCGCTGTTAAAAACCAGCAGCTAGTACCTGAAAGGCTGCGATATGCGACTGGTTTCGTTAGCGTGCACAAGGCGGATCGAGCTTATGGGCTTGTCGAGAGATGGCGCTGTATGCTTTGAATATCCCCTATTCGTGTAGCTCTTAATCCTGCGCTAAATATAGCTCCGTGAAACCTGAGGAAGCGCGTAGCGCGGGCCCCCCAGCGATTCCCGTTTGTACAATTTCCCCTGATATATTTACGAAACCGTCAATGACGTCAACGTTTAAGGTAAGCACGTGGGTGTTCCCCGGTAGGAGTAGAATCTTGTTAGGGAGATTCGCAAACTCACTGTGCCACATGCGCGGCTGCACTTTATCGACTTCTCGCTTGTTAAGACAGTTGAGATACGTGTGGTCTGCAGCAAGTTCCGTCAGGTTGTTTACCCCATTAGACGTGGCGCTGGAGAAGCTCCGTAGCAGGAGCAGCAAGTTTTCGAAACGTTTTATTGCGATAGCAATTATATGGACACTCTAGGCTGATTTTCGCCGTCGCCGTCTGTCGACGCCGTCATGTCCCGGATATGTATATATATAAAAGGCACAAAGAAAAATAAATCAGTTGAAAAAAATTCCAAACATCCTGACCGGGAATTCGAACCGGCGACCCCTCGCTCCGCAGCCTGCTGCGCTATCCAACACAGCCACACGCCATGCTCGTGCCACCGATATAACGGCGAGCTATTCATATGCACCATTTGCCGCTCGCGGTACGCAGATCTCGGAACAGCTTCAGCGTGTTTTGCATCACGCAACGCTTTTACAGCTTCTTTCAAGTTGAAAACTGCCCTTGAGATGCGCACGAAAAAGTGGCTCCCTTCTGTACCCCTCAGGATGTAGAAGGAAAAAAAACATGGTTGATCCCTCTGTCATAGGAATCGGTATAACACGAAAGTGAAACCTGTCCTTACAGAAGTAGTTGAATGTTTACTGTACAATGATATAAGAGAGCTTCCACAATGTCTGTTGGTGTTTGACAGTTACAGCACCGTTTAACGTGGATGCATCCACGTTGACCCTTGGTGGTACATCTGTATCCCGATGACTAACGTCCATGATTAATGATTAAACAAACCCTTGTGGTCATAGGTGCTTGAAGTAGCTGTACGGTGAGGGCGGAATCATAGAAAGCGGTGTGACAGCTAAAAGAGCGTCTCTGATTGGACGCTAAGGTCGTCTACTCGCGGCATGTTAGCAACGCTGCCCGACCAGGGGGGAAACGCAACGCGCGTCGTGTCTTCCCCATTGGCCGGCTGCGATTTTTTGCGTGGAACGCGGAGTTACGGCCACGTGAAGCACTCGCGCGTCCCAGAGCTATTTTTTGAATGGACGGATGCTATGAGCGAGGCCGATGCTAGGGGTAAGAACGCCACCTGGCAGTGTGTTAACGCGTCGACAAAATTGCACTTTTCCTGTTCGAAACCCGCTGAATGGGATGGACGCGTAGAAACGACGCTTTGAAGGAACTAATCGTGCATTTTACGGTCATAATGCAGTACTTCCCTATAGCAAGAGCACTATGAGATGACAATGATAGATATAAAAGACTTCTTTTTAAAGGCTACAGAGTATGTGAGCGTGGCGCAATGGGTAGCGTGCCCGGTATCTGTTGTCGCTGACCAAGAGGTCATAGGTTCGATTCCCATTGACGGAACATTTTTTTCTTTTTCTGATCAGGCGTATTTTTTCGACGTCATTTCCGCGACGGAAGTACGTCACTCAAATTTTGGTGGACCCCGGCATAAAACACTTTCGTGTTAAAAAAAAGAACACCGGGCACACTTGGCGTCAGACGCCACCGCGTGGCAGGAGACGCAGAGGGGTCTTTCCACGTGCCGCAGTTGAAGAGAAAAAGAAGTATCAAACAGCGTCGAAAACTCATATTATCAATCCTTGGCCAATCCCCCTGAGTGGGTATGAGCCATGTCAGAGGCAACAACAACAGCGTCGGCTTCTGCATTGTGGACATCGCAGCGTGTTGCTCAAATACAAACACGTAACAACTGCGACAGTTGTTAGTTCACGCTTGTCCTGTGTATACCTATGCATCCTTTTCGAGCGTTATTCTTTGTGCAGCGGCGGCGCGTTGCAAGTATCGAACTGCTTGTCGTTCTTCGTGTGACAAACTCATTTCTTGCTATCGCATTCATTGCTTCGTCCTAGTGGCGAAACTGTGACTTTTTTAGCAGTTTTAAGTTAACTATAGCGATTACTTGGTTATTTGTTATATTATTTCAGACCTCGGTCATTTCAACGAGGTTTTGAGTATTGCTAGCCTTGTTTTAGGCCTGTATTGACCACATTATTTTGAGCGTGATGACGCCAAGATTTTGATTGTCGCGAGCT
This sequence comes from Rhipicephalus appendiculatus, assembly GCA_030522465.1. Taxonomy (NCBI): domain Eukaryota; kingdom Metazoa; phylum Arthropoda; class Arachnida; order Ixodida; family Ixodidae; genus Rhipicephalus; species Rhipicephalus appendiculatus. Next base: position 20,980 of record JALIZH010027173.1, read on the forward strand.
CCCTCGAGACAGTCGCGGAACGCCAGCGTCCAATGACTGCATATTTTGGAGCGTCCGAATTTCGAAGTACATTTGACGTTCTGCAGCCCTACAGACAAGTCATCCAAACGTGGTTAGACACGTAGCAATCAATTTCCCTCAAAAGTAGCATTGTTCTTACCATTACACACACGCACAATTTGCAGGCAAAAAGAAAAAAGAAAAATGTGGTTGACCCCTCTGATATAGGAATCGGTATAACACACGAAAGTGAAACGTGTCTTCACAGAAGTAGTTCAATGTTTATTGCACATGGATATATAATGTCTATTGGTGTTTAGTGGCTGCACTAAACACCAGATGTTGATGCACCCATGTTGACACCTGGTGGCACATCTTGATCACAACCAACGACTCGCGACGGGGATA
>JALIZH010027174.1:0-18481 GCA_030522465.1 Rhipicephalus appendiculatus
CTTGAACTTTGACTTGGACTGGCACACCTGCGGTCAAAGCGGCCCTCACAGTCGCAATGTCTTTTTGGGGTGTTTAAAAGGACAGACAACCACTCAGAACTTCATTTAAACAGCGCAGCAAGCAGGACAGAAGAAATGAAAGAAACAATGGGACGGGACAGCGCCCGTCCCGTTGTTTCTTTCATTTCTTCTGTCTCCGTCTTGCTGCGCTGTTTTAAATGATGTCAAACCAACTTGCCCAATTATATGTTCTCTTAAACCACTCAGAACACGAATTTAGATAACTCCACTAATGGAAAAGGCTGTCTATTTTATTGGCTAAAACGAAGCCCGTTTTTCACATTAAACGCGGATTGTCGCGAGAAAAGAGTGTTGGCACCCACGTTAGGGTGGCCCATTCTAGCCGCCCTACCAAGTGGCAAAAAAAAAATTGTGAAGATGCATATGGTCCGCATCACGTGACCTTTACTGGTGTACAAGGTTAATTGTCTCTGTATTAGTGTTGGAATGAAGTGAACTTTTTTATTATATTCTTTTTTAACTTAAAACATGCAGATATGTGCCTTCGTTTGTACTGAGCAGAACAGCGGCGCCGCCTTCGCTTGACGTATGATCGATGCTCATGAGCGGCAGCATGAACGTTGTTAGCTGAGGGCCTAGCGGCACCTGTCGACGAGTTGGAGAAGTAAGAGGAGCGCCTGGCTCACGAGGCTTACGGTAAAGGGACTTCACGAGACAACGAGCGTTCGGAAAACTTATTCTAATGCTTTTCATATTCAAAAACTGCTGAAAATGTCAAAGTGAAGGCGGTTAACTACGGTTGCACTCACTCCTATGAAAGGCGAACATTGAGCGTAATGAACAGTTTGCGAGGAGGGCTATCGGCATCGCTATCGCTTCTCAGCGTTGCTGGAGGAGCGACTCGAATTTTTTGAGTGGCTTCTCGAATCGAAAAATTCTGCTTACAAAATAACCACGCGCTTTTGGAATCGACTACTGCTGGTTTAACCCCGACCGAGGGGCAGGTTTCCGTTGCGCCGTAAAAAACTGGGTAGAGAAAAACAACTTGTCAGTCTCTAAGTTCTAGGGGTGGTTGTAGACAGTGAACTTTTCGAGAAAGTTTAACGTGGATATTCGAAAACAAATAGATAAAGAAGTAGCGGTGAACTCTTTTTTTTATTATTTACTTGGTTAGATTACCGTACGCTGCAAATGATGCGAACTATCCATTGCTCGAGCCGGCTGTTCAGATTCAGGAATTCAAAATTCGCGAATGTTATGAGAATAAAACCATTCTAAAATAGGCTTTCCATCATTCCGACGTCAGAACACCTGTGATACGCGTGTCTGGACGCCCATTGCACTGCGCTATGACGGCGGCAAACTTTTCGACTTCTTGTGTCTGGACGCCCATTGCACTGCGCTATGACGGCGGCAAACTTTTCGACTTCTTGCCACTAATATCAATACTGTAGGAAGTAGTCATTAATTTACCAAGGAAATACTAAACTAACAAAACAGTGTTAAATTAGCACGAGATCATAAACGGAAATAGATATAACTTTTAAATGACATTACTCGAAAGTATACATATATTAGTTAAAGGAAATGTCAACAGTGCTTTTCATTTATTAGCAAAATGCAACGCCACAGCTCACATTTACAATGTAATCATTAGTGCAACAAGCACAAGGAATGGTTTATCTGAGATGAGGAATATTTTGAATGACCTTGAAAAAAATGTAAGGGTTCGTAGCCAAATGAAGAGCTTATCATTTAGTGTATTGACTTTTAAATACACAACGCCAATTCGTACAGTGTCGCACCTCTGAAAGAAAACGTGGGGAGGGGGGGAGACTACGATTGTGTCTGCGCGACAACTCGTTGCTTCGAATAACGTGAGCTCCGAGAGACAAGCCGATGCTGTCCGGGGATTTCGGAAGCCATCCTTCCACCAATAGTGATTACAGGAGTGCGCTTAGGTCTCCATTCAAGGAGGGGGGGGGGGGAGCCTTATGGCAGCGACATCCCCCCCCCTCCCCAAAGCCTGTTGGTCATGTCCGAATAAAAACCGGCTTCGCAATGAATGCGAAAATGAAAATGGAGGGATGCTGCACTTGTCACAATTTCTATTCTCTGTTCACGTAGCGCAATAATTTGACAATTAACAGAAGAAGGGACGAGGTGAGCGCCAACGTTCAACAAAGTGTTGTTTGCCCACGCACTGTAGCACGTGCGGCTGCAAGCCTCTTTTGCATGACAGCATAATCGTAGGAAAGAAAAAGATACAGGAACAAACTAAAAACGGAAATTATCGAGGCAGAGAAGATTTGTCGATTAGGGTCTGACCGTGTGGGCACTCCCTCCCGCGGGCTGTGTCAAAAAGAATTAAAATGTTCTTATATTGTCAGGTGTTCGCGCATGGCAGTTGTGTGCTTATGGATCGGCTTTTGTTTTTCCCATTTTGGAGGCTATATATCTGTACACTTACCGAAAAATAAACTTTGTTGAAAGTTAGCGCTCGTCTTCGTCCCTCGTCTCGTTCGGTGTGAAATTTTCGCGTTACGTGAACAGAGATTAGAGTCTTTTAGCAAGATAAGCAAATATGTTACGGTATTACGGTACAACTCCTCCTTTCTCGCCCGTTGTGCTTTTGCAGCTCCTATGCTCCGTTTCAAACATCAGGTGCAACGCTGTGGAAGCTATGCAAGAAGTTCGGTCAGCAAAACGTATCCCTCCGCGCATCTCGCGGTCGGCTTTTGTCGCTGTAAACACTCGCGCGAGCCGAGCGTCTACAATATTTTTTTTTTTTTACGTGTAAGGTAAGAAACATGCTCATTTAATAATGAGCCTAAAAACGAAAAGAAAAATCTATTTTGGGAAGTAACAACATTGAACTATTTCTGTATGCGAACTGTTCTGCGGACTGCAAGAAGTCCCACAGCGCTGCACCTGATGTGTGAAACGGAGTACAGTTCCAGTGAAGGCACACCAACACCACAAAAGCTTCTTATTTTATTTTTTTTTTTCAAAAATTACAGCGTGGTTGTCACGCCTCATTGTTGCCTCTCACCCTACGCATTGTTCACAAGGAACCTGTCGTTCGGAGTATGCACCGTCACTGGAACTTGGAGCGGCTTAAGCACAACGAGCGAGAAAGGAGGCGGCACTATACGATAATACCGTACCATATTTTCGTACCACGTTTCCGTAACTTGGTAAAAGACTATTACGAAGCACCAACAAGCTCAACTTCCTACTCTCGCGATTGCCCGCCTTTTGGCTCCGGGTTTTCGAGGGGTGAAGGCGGGAAGTAAGTAATTCTTGGAATCCAACATCAGTGGTCGTGTGGTCGTCAGTCGCCAATATACATCAAAACCCTACGTGGACAGTGCCCTACGTTTTAAACAGTGACGGGGCAAGTCCAGCTGATGAAAGGTATGCTGTAGACTTGGCGACCCCCCTTATATGATTAGTGGGCCGCCGTCTTCCCTGGCAACCCTGTGCGCACGCCTATGTTGACAGGTGGCTTACGTCAGAGTAGGTGCACCAGGAGAAGTCGATGCAGTCCTGCGACGGCGCGTGGATGAGACCCTTGGGCACGATGTACATGAGCACGCCCATGAGCACAGAGATGCACGTCTTGGCGTGCTTACCAGGACCCGGCGCCGGTAGGGCCTCAACGTACTGCAGTGTCGACCTCTGAGGAAACAAGAAAAAATCGGCCAGCACGTCACGCACTCTGCAACCTATCAAAGCGAAAGCGTTACTGCGCACTTGGTATACAGGGTGTCCCAGCTATCACGCAGCACGATTTAAAAAAAGAGGAACGGCGTTACGCGAAGCAGACCTAGTGCATATTGTTCCCAATATACTGTAGTAGCCGCTACTAAATTTTTTCGTTAATGAAAATTAATTAATTAGTCATAATTAAAATTGTAACTCCAAAAATACTCACCTAATTATCAAAGTGTCAATGAGGCAAATGTGGGCATGTTGAAATGACATCTATCTGTGCTACTTTCAACAACGTACTAATTGCGTGCTAATTTTTTTCTTTCGGATTCGATTGTTGCTTCATGCATGGCCTCCGAGATTGTGCACCGGCGCGCGACCTCGGAGGCCATGCACGAAGCAACAATCGAATCCGAAAGAAAAAAAAATTTGCACGCAATTAGTACGTTGTTGAAAGTAGCACAGATAGATGTCATTTCCAACATGCCCACATTTGCCTCATTGACACTTTGATAATTAGGTGAGTATTTTTGGAGTTACAATTTTAATTATGACTAATTAATTAATTCTCATTAACGAAAAAATTAGTAGCGGCTACTACAGTATATTGGGAACAATATGCACTAGGTCTGCTTCGCGTAACGCCGTTCCTCTTTTTTAAATCGCGCTGCGTGATAGCTGGGACACCCTGTATATAAAGTTATACAGTCGGAGACCCGACTTGTTGCAAGACATGACAGTGTGATAGACGCGCAATAAAGTACCTTGAGGTTCTAAGTCGATTGAATTGATCCCACCCCCCTCCGCTTCCCTGAAGCTTTCATCAAATCACTAGGGGCGTAGCATTGCTTCCGTATCAGCAGGGATAATGGACATAATGGACAACTGTTCCTGAGTAGTACAGCCGTGCAGTAACATTTTGCGCGCAGTTCGAGTGCTTCGGCTTATCGGGAGTAAGGCGCTGTAGGGTTGTCGCGGACTAATACTTCGTTGCGTCATGCTAAGACGTTCCCCCCGCTTAATCGTAGATACTCTAGTCTCCTAATAAGACCCAGCTAAGACGTTCCAGCTCCACCACAAAACCGGGGACACATGCACACGCCCGCAAAGAATATCCGCGCACGTCGAATGAACGCGTTGTGTGTGTTGGTTTTATACGTCTTGATCTTTCTTGCGTGGTCCTCGAAATTGCTGCTGCTTGTTCTAAACAAAGGGGGCGGAATCTTGTACACGTTCACTGACAAAACGGAAGGCAACATCACGAGAGAACGAGAGGGAGCAAACAGCCAATAGGCGAAGGGCAAGTGCCCCGGCAGAATGCGGCAGGTTTTGATCGTCTGATGAGGGAATTCAGGAATGTGTTTTCAACGCATGAAGAAATATGGTATTATTATATCCGAATATCAATATGCCCGAGCATAATTTTTAAACGCCTGAAATTGAAGAGCGCGATGACCTTTAACAGTGTAATTGTGTCAATCTATTGATTGGACGCCATGTGGCTTCGCAATTTTTCAGCCAGACTTTCGGCAGGTGCGCTGTTTGCCATTTTCGCAAATTGTCGACGCGGCATCGGATTAAGCCAGACACAAAGCAGGCTAATTTGCCTCTCCGGCCTCAGCGCTTATGTTTCAATCCAATCCAAGCCGTCTTGGAGACTATTCTAATGACGGAACCGTGTCTCCGTCCATTCTGAGCCCGTTCTTTGCCTAGCAGACGACAAAATAAATGACAGCCTTGCCTCTTTCGGTTTCTGTTCTCACGTATGTCCATTAGATGAGCCTCGACCAATGCCGTGCTGCGCGATAGAAACTTCTATCCCAGAACGTGTACCAAGATCGCGCCCATGGTTGCCCAAAGAACACGAGACGTTTGCACGCTCGTAAAAGTGGGAGGCCCTGCTGTACTGCTTTCCTGGACCTACAAATCCGTTCACAGCAAGCGCCCACGAGCGCCTTCGGCACCGACTGAGGGCCATCTGGTGGGGTCGCAGAGCCCGTCACTCCCCAGTACTGATGTCAATTTTGTACTATACTACTTGTGAGGGTGGCCTTCTCTACAGTTTCCATCCGCAGCTACACACAAGCCGCTGGCTTCAGACCGGCTCAACGGACAGCTCCTTTCGAGCAGCTACACAAACTCCGAGTAATAGCGGTTGGTGGGTGACGCCACACCCATCCAAGACCCGTGACGTTTCTTAAAGAAATTGCGTTCGTATTTTGAGACATCGCGGCACACAAGGAATTTGCACTTGGGAACGCCACGAACCGGGAACAGGTTGTTCTTGAGCTGCAGGACCTTGGGGTTGCGGGATGCGTTGAAGGCGGTGGGAAAGAGGGCGATGCAGTTGTCGGGGAACTGCTTCACGTGGGTCTCCAGGATTATGTAGTCAACTTGCCTGCGAAAGAAGAAATGGCAATTAAGGTACCAATTTTTCACAGATGGCATCGTTCTAAGGTTGACAGGCAGTAGCTCAGCGCTGGTGAAGACTAGGACAACGAAGGGAAGAGAAGAGAGGTGAGGAAGCTTGCCCGTGTTGGTAGTTCATCGTACTTCAGAAACCACGGCGCAATAAACGAACACGAGGCGAGACAAAGACAGGACAAGCGTTTGCGTCCAACTAAAGTTTCATTGCAGATCATGAGCACATATAAACACGCACCTGAAAGTGTAAGAGGAAACAACTGACGGAAAGAAAGAAGGCAAAGGGACTCAAATCAAGCTCTTCATTAGATAAAACAATAGACGTCATTATTTGGCTTAGACTACACTTGTCTTAGTTACCTTCTTTCTTTCCGTCAGTTGCTACCTCTTGCAGTTTCAGAGGCGTGTTTATACATGCTTAAGATTTGCAATAAAACCTTAGCTGAAGGTAAGCGCTTGTCCTGTCTTCATCTTGTCTGGTGTCCGTTTATTGCGCCATGGTCACTGAAGTACGAAAGGAAAAGAGACTGGGCGAAGGGCACTCTTGTTGTGCTCGTCTTTCACCAGCCCTAAACTACCGCCTGTCAAAAACGTGCCAACAAGCCCACATCGTCACACTTGTTAACGTCTAAGATTGACTTCCCTCCCGAAGACATCCCAAGAGGCTATTAAAGACGATAGTCCTTCCTTGGGATACTTGAACGCAGAAATTTTGGTCTGTCTGTCTGTCTCTCACACGATTCAGCCACCCGGCCAAAGTTTAAGCACTTGCTGAACCCCCAGCCATCTTGAACTGGTAACTGCGTTCATACTTGTGAACACTGTCGATTAAAAAAGCAAAGATTACGCATATATAAGGCCCAACATCAATACGTAAGTATTACGTGGTGTGTTCCTTTACTAGAAAATACATAGACACGTAATTCTAAACACCCTAGTGTTTCTTAGGCTGCGCTGAAAATGCGACGCTATGCACGAAAAAGCCCTCTGCCGACGATATGGTGCTGCCACCTGGCACTGGCCTTGGGTTCTGCACAAGCTCATGTTTCCCGACGCCACTGCCACATGACGTCCATATGCCAGGACGGAAATGGTACGAGAACAGCATCACGGGTGGCCGCGGATGAGACCAGGACTCATGTAGTACGGCCGGCAGAAGACTATCGTCTTTCGACGACATTTGCAGCGAAGCACGCAGATACGCGGTCAACTTTTTCCTTTTGGGGATTTGATCACAACCGACATCTCTGCTATTAAGAGCCAACGAGGAGCTGGACTGCGGTTCTTACGTGAACATTCGTCTACCTTCAGGATTTTCACAAAACAATCTGGGCTATTATATGATATCCAATATCCGTGACAAATGCAGTGATCTCGAAGGCTATGACCAAATGCGCGATTATAGTAGTCCTCTGTTTCTTTCACTGCGGTGAAGCATCTACTTGAAGTCTTGTGCGGCAAAGTTTTATGACCTATTCGAAGGGAAATAAAAGCTCTTAAAAATAAAACTGCAAGATGTAGGAGTAGCGAGAGTATAAGTTCAGAGCATTCTTTGCTCGTGTAGCTGTAGAAGTTTCGATAGCAAGTCTAGGTAATCCTCTGCTAGTGGTACCGCTGTCATGGGTGTTCTTGTTGATGAATCACCGCGTTATGTACGCACTGCTGAAATCCCATAACGAGGCTCTTCATGCTGCGCATTTCATAGAAGCCCATTTGTGGCTGCGTGGAGTAGTGGAGCCATTCAAAGTACAGACTCCGCGAATGACGACCGCAGTTTTCTGCAGCTACCTTTTTCTGGCTTGATTACACAAACGCCTCAAAAAAAGCCTTCAGACGGGCATACCGACGCAAGCATGAATGCTCAGTGTAACTGGTGAAAAGAAGTGTAAGTTCAAGGGTTCGTTTGCTTTGTTAAACACAATATCAATGAGAGCTAACCGACAATGATGCCATGGAAAGTATAGGGGATGTTATTAGAAGTAATTATAAGGTAAATGTGAAGAAAGAAAAAGTGGACGAAAAGATAACTTGCCACCGGCAGGGATCGAACCTGCGACCTTCGGTCCCTGGCGGCGGCAAGTTATCTTTTTCGTCCACTTTTCTTTCTTCCCATTTACCTTACAAATACTTCTAATAGCATTCCCTACACTTTCCATGGCATCATTGTCGGTTAGTTCTCATTAATACAGTGTAACTGGTGGCACTTAACAAGTGACAGTAATTATAACACAGTAATACGCACAAATCGAGAAGGCCAGTGTCCCTTGTTCTGCATGCGTCGTTTGTCGTGCTTTCTTATGTACGCTACGGGAACTCCGCTAAATAGTCCCACGGAACTACTAGACAGCGTCAACATGGCCTGTATTCCATACGGAAAGGCGTTTGTGGCAGAGTACCCGGTTACCGGTCTGTGGTAGCGATATGTTGCGATTTTTCGTCTAGCCACCATTATCGACAACTGATGATTTGTTCGACGTGCGTTCTAAACAAAAAAATATTGTTTAAAAATGGCAACAGCCTCACGAATACAACGCAGCCGAAAATTAAAACCAGTACCGAAGTAGAACACACTGCGCTGCTACAGTAATAGACAGTTATACTTTAGCGAACTTAGCGGGATAGCGGGATCGAAATGCGCATGCGCAGCACGCTAAACGACCCGTAGCGTTTACCGTACGCACGCTATATTCAGAGTTAGCGTTACCGTGTTTGCGTGGTTAACGTAGTGTACGTAAAACATGGCGGCGGTTTCGGACGCCCGCTGCGAACTGAATTTAGCGTTGGTGTCGACGGGTCCACTTCTTTCGTAGCAAACGACTGCGTAAAATGTCTTCGCTTGCCTTCAGGTAGCTTCACCGAGCGAGTTTAGCCTAGTTTTTGAGATCGCTTGCCATTTCGAACGTCCCAAGGCCTAACCAAAAGATCGGCTGCCACATAAAAATTCTCGCTTTTGGTGCGTGGTTCATATTTATTTACTTTTATTACAACTAAAAAAAGGTTGTAATATAGCTGTGTGCGGTGATACAGGCGAGCATTTTTTTCTTTTCACTTTTTTTAACTTCTTCACCCTCCGCTAGGTAACGCTACCGTCACAGCTTGGGCACGTAAACACTAAACCTTTAAACTAAAACGCGCTGTCCGCAACGAACGTTTCCGGCACGGGTAACGCTATTCCCTTAACTCCCGCTATCACGCTCAAACTAAACTATAACTGCCTAATATTTGTGTTTTTGTCGTTGAGTTCCGTGGCGCCACCACTCCGCCCGCTCACTTTTACGGCTCGGCCAACCCGCTAACCCGTAAACGCAAAGAAATTTTGCGGTCAGAGAATCAACGAAAATTCCCTACATGACGTACCTAATTACGCACGCAGAGAATGTTTTCGCGCGCATGTCCGACGATACGTCTATACTGATGGCCGCGGACAATTTTCGGATCAACAAAAGTGTCCAAAGCCGCAGCATTTAACTTTAATTTCAAGAAGGCCAATAATAATAATGTTTCGGGTTTAACGTCCCAAAACCAAGATATGATTACGAGACATACCGAAGTGGAGGGCTCCGGAAATTTTGACCACCTGGGGTTCTTTAACGTGCACCAAAATCTCAGTATACGGGCCTCAAGCATTTCCGCGTCCATCGAAAATGCGGCCACCGCAGGCGGGATTCGATCCCGCGACCTTTGGGTCAGCAGTAGGGCACCTTAACCACTAGACCACCGAGGCGGGTAACTTCAAAAAGCGTAAGCCAGGACTAAATGAAAGGGAGAGTGAGCCTAAACAGAATATGAAGACCTAACTTATACTCACGAGTACAGGATCCTGAGCGCCGGGTGCAGCTCCTTCAAGTACGGCGAGGAAAATCCGAGAACAAACTCGAGGCCACCTTGTTGGACTTCTCTGAATGCCTGTTGTGAAAGGAGAGGGTAAGAGAAAGGATCAAATGAACAAAGTTATCATCCTCACCTTCATATCTCATATCTCTAGTAAGCGAGACGTTGGCCTAGCTTTGGCGTAATCCCAGCGAGAACGCTTTGCAATGAGGCGAGGTGAAAGCACACGGTAACAGGCCAAACTTGGTAAGCATGATAAGCAGGGGCAGCAGCCCTTCCGAAAACTTTCGCAGCAACCTGCTCCTCCCTGCCCCCCCCCCCCCCCTCCCCCCAAGAACAAACACAATCAAAGCACAACTTATTCCCTGCCCCCCCCCCCCCCCCCCCCCCCCCCCCCACACACACACACACACAAATAAAAAAATCCTGGCGCCTCCACCGATGATAAGCCTGATAATCCCATCCGCTTGACAGCGTGCAGTCTTACGTTCGACATTCACTTGGGTGATTCGTGGATACGGCGAAGCGAAGTCAACGGAAAGGTTAGCCACGTTGGTAGATTTCCGCGGAGCATGATCAGCTGAATTCTCCGACTGTGGTAAATATTGGAGAGTGCGGAAACGATAACCCGCAGCTACAAGCAGCTCGATTCACTGGCTACCCGTAAAATCGAATTCGATAGGCTTCTACGGGGACAGCGGCGTTCTTCTTTTGATCACCTCTCCCGCCACTTCGATTATGTGTACAGTAAATACACATCTTTACGTTCAATGAAATCTCTCACTTAGTGAAATGCCATTAAACTTAGCTAGGAAAGCACGTGCTTGGAATACCTGTGCGGCACCTATAATAAACGTAGTTAACGCAAAGACTAATGGGAGACGTACTTTTGCATCTCCTTTCAATTCCAAATAATCAAGGTCCATTACTAAAACAAATTTCGCTAGACCGGTTTATATATCACCAACCACACCAACCGTTATCAATATACCGACTCCTACGAAAGTTGCGGCACCTTACTCCCGAAATATTTACCTCTGATTTCTCCATTCATTCATTCATTCATTCATTCATTCATTCATTCATTCATTCATTCATTCATTCATTCATTCGTTCGTTCGTTCGTTCGTTCATTCATTCATTCATTCAATCGCCAAAAAGGGACACAATGACTACGTGGAACGCCACATTGGATTCCTAATTGACCCCCAGAAGTAGCCTTCCAAAATATCCTGGTCACAAGGGGAACTTTCGATTGTGGTCGAGTCCCGTCAGAATCGAATTCCCTGGCTACGATTGGTTCCTCTCCATAGAACAATTCAAGGAGCCAATTCGATCCCGATCGGTATATATAACTATTAACTACCTACCTTGACCACGTGACAGTATCACCGGGCCACATTAATCTGTAAGAACACGAGCATTCCTTTCTCTTCTTTCTTCATTCCGGCTTACACCATGTGGTTATATAGCGCGACAAACATCTACTGATGCCTCGGTCGACACGCCGAGTCGCTCAGCCCACACGCGCAAGTGACCGTACCGAGCTGAACTTGACGTAGAGGTCCACGTTGTCGGGCGTCATGACGTGTTCGACGAGCGCGATACCCGCGAGGTCCGTGGACTCCAACCAGGCGGCCATGTCTCGCGCCGCCGTCCGACCCGTCGACATCTCCGGTGCGTGCTGCGCCACGAACGCCGGCGACAGGGAGACCAGGTAGCGCGGACCTTCGGTGTTGTTGGCCCACTTGGACTTGCTATTCAGGAACGACGTGAAGCTCAGCGCTGCGATATGCAAGTTCGCATCGTCGAAACATCGTCATCAGCCTGAATACGCCCACAGTAAGGCCAAGGCCTCTCCCATGGTTCGCCACGTCATCCCCGCAAACTTCTTATTAATATCGTCTGCCCTGACGATATTAACTAACTCCCTGGCCTCGCCTGCGCACGCTGGCCTTTTCATGGAATCCGGTCTGTCACTCTTAATGACAAGCGGTTATCTTGCCTGCACGCTACATGCCCATGTTCATTTCTTCGTCACTTATACTAAGATATCCTGAACGAACGTTTGTTCCCTGTACCACTCTGCTCTCTTCTTGTCCTTCAAAGATACATCTATCATTTTCCTTTTCATTGCTCGTTGCATCGTCCCCAATCTAAGTTGAACTCTGCTCTTAAGCCTCCGGGTTTCCGTTCCATATGTACCGGTAAGATGTCGTCGGTACATTGCTGAATCGAACCCAAGTCGACCCCTTCTCTAAGCGATAGCAGAAAGGAAACCGAGGAACGCAGGTGACCAATAGCGACGAGAAGTCGCCGAACAATGAATTCCAATGGAGCCAGTGCATTGACAAGGGAACTTGTCTTCGTCAGGGCGAAGGCAACTCCTCTGGCAAATCCTGACGAAGACAAGTCGAATCAAATAAGTTTGGTCCCATTGGTGTTCCATTTCAGCATCTCGCGCACAATGGAAGACAAGAACCGAGTGACAACCGATGAAGAGAGGCGCTAACATCCAACGAGTCTGTTGGAAACTAGCGCCTGTCTTCGTTGGTTGTCACTAGTTCTTTGTGTTGTGTTGAGCCATAGATATTGAAAGAGAAGACAAGTCCTTTCGTCGAAACTTGCAAGGACAGGTTGACGGGCTTGTTGGTTAGGAATCGTTACACGGAGCAGCGCAACAAGACAGGTACCGAGAGAGAGAAGACACAAAAATACGCATCTCCACGAAGTGAACCATGACGAGTGGGCTAAGCTCTGGGTATCGTATGGGTGAGTAACCGTACGTTACCCGAGCGCTGCCCCATATCATGTAAATTCAGTGACATAAAGTGACATAAAGTGACAAAACGTCGACGACAAAGCTAGGTCCTAAGGTCCATAATGTCTACGTTGAAGTCGCCGACTAGTATAAAGGGTTTGTGCTTGTAGCGGTTTTATATTGTTTCGTCACAATTATGATTGACGTTCGTCTATTGTAAACCTCCTTTTTTATTCTCATACACACATATGTTTCGACTATAGCAACTGTTTTCTCCTTGACAACGGACAGTGAGAGTCGACGACAAAGCTAGGTAAAGGGTTTGTGTTTGTAGGTGTTTTATATTGTTATGTCACAATTATGATTGATATTAGCCTATTGCAAACCTTTTTTTGTCATGCTTTGATTGATGGGTGCTTAAATGTTGGTGCTTTTTATGGTGTTGTGGCCTTTTATTTCGTTCTGGTTAACAGCCTTTTATTTTGTTCTTGTTAACCTTTTTTTAACCTTTTACACGGTGCTGTAGCGTCCCGTGACGGACACCGGACGGACAAGCCTCTGCCCTAAGGTGCTTCGCCCCTAAAACGGCGCTAACTTTCAACTAAAAAGCCACGTTGCTTGTTGAACGAATAGCCGCCACTGAAAAACACCCACGTGTCTTCATATTTGATGACAAGAGGCGGAACAGTACTCACAGGCCATGGGGGCGACAAAGCTCTTCTTGGCGAAGTCGAACTCGGCGTGCGTGTAGATAACGTGCGTGCAGTACTCGTGCGGGTATCGCAGCTCCTCCACGGCCAACGACGACACAGTGCACAGTAGGGGGTGAGACACTGGCGGTAATGCAAAAGACCATCATGGCATTTCAAAAACAATAAGTTCTGGCAGGTATTACAGTATAAATGATGGCTTTGATGATCACCGTTTAACTAGCATTAGGCCGGAATGTACGCAGAGATTCTGGTGACAAGGAACATGATAGTATTTTAACTCATTGCTAAGTACGCTGTAAACTTCTATTGTTGACGACAGATCATTAGCGTAGAGATAAGGAGACCTCAAGACAGCACAAGTGCTTGCTGTTCTTGGTGAAAAAAAAAAACTTATAACAGTTTATCTTTCTCCGAAAATGTACCTTCTGGGAACAAACACCCATTCTCGGCTAAGCGCCACCTCCCAGTTTGTTCGCCTAAAAATATATTGATGACGTGATTTTATGGTTACGATAGCCAACAGAATACTTATACAAGGAGAGCAATAAAACTGGCGCGAGAAAGAACAAAAAAAGCAGACGAGCGCTATTCCATCTTGTGTCGTCGTTTTGTACGAACACCTACAAGCTCGCCCTAATTTTTATTTATTGTAAGCTACAGCAACGAAGAAAGCTGCAATACTGCCAATAATGCTCCAATTTTCGAAGACTGCAAAGCTGCGATTTAACGCGCATCGCGTCGTGCTGACTGAACAAATGCTCGTACCATTGCGTGACTTCAATGCTTTCATTTCGCGGCACGAAGAGGGCGGTAGTGCACGGATCTGCCGTGAGGTGCCGCCACTTTGCCAGAGTCTTTGACTGCGTATACTTTGCTGCAGTGTTTATGTGAAATGCGGTGAAGCCTAAAGGCGCGAACACGGTCGTGAGCGCGGAAGTGAAGGAAATGCCATTTTATTCGTCTTCTCTCTTTCTCTCTTTCTTTCAATATTTATTGACCTATTTAGTGAAAATAACTTCAGAGCCCGACGCATTATAGAAAAGAGTGTTTAATACATATACAAGTGCGCAATAGTATAATTAATGAAAATGCAAGTTAACAAAATGAGGTATCTTGAATAGCGTTTCATAAGTCAGTGTCAGTACCTGCAGCGATGGAAGCAGGAAGGTGGTTCCATATTGTGCTTATTTTGCGGATGAGACACTCGTTATATGGGTTATGAAAAATTCGTAAATATGGTGTGTGTGTACGTGCTGAGCCGAAGTTTCGACAATCAGACTTTTGTTCTTCAAGGCCGCAACTTCAGTCCACTTGCCGAAACGTCGGCTCCAGCACACACCACAGTTTACGAATTTGCATCGTAAACAGTGGTGTGTGCTTAGATAGATAGATAGATAGATAGATAGATAGATAGATAGATAGATAGATAGATAGATAGATAGATAGATAGATAGATAGATAGATAGATAGATAGATAGATAGATAGATAGATAGATAGATAGATAGATAGATAGATAGATAGATAGATAGATAGATAGATAGATAGATAGATAGATAGATAGATAGATAGATAGATAGATAGATAGATAGATAGATAGATAGATAGATAGACTCTCTTGCAGGCCCGTAGCCAGGGGGGGGCGGGGGGGCCCGGTCATCCTGGCCCCCGAAATCCGGATGGAGGGGGGGTGTTTTGCCCAGGATAGATAATGAAAATAGGTGTTTTTTAAGGTTTTCAACAGGTGCCCCCCCCCCCCCCCCCCCCGAAAAAAATTCCTGGCTGCGGGCCTGCTCTCTTGAGCATAACACAGATGACATCCATTCACGAATATGACCGGTTATGACATTTATGCCATGATTAGTTTCGCCGTGATCGCAGGCATGACCCGCCGCGGTGGTATTGTGGCTGTGGTTCTAGACTGCTGGCTGGGAAAACCGCGGGATCGAATCCCTGCTGAGGCGGCCGTATTTCGATGGAGGAGAAATGCTAGAGGCCCTTGGACTTGGCTTTACCTACTCGTTAAAGAACACCAGATGGTCGAAATTTCCGGAGCCCTCGACTACTCCGTCTCTAATTATCATATCGTGGTTTCAGGACGTAAAATCATAGCAATTATTGTTATTATCATGAGCATGACGTGGCCTTGGTTTGAACTCACTTTCAGGGAAGCCGCTTGACTCCCACGGTGGGCTCAGGCGTCGTAGTCTGCGTCACCGTTGTCGGTGGCAGCGTCGGGCTTTGCTTTTTCTCTGCGACAGTGTATGTAGTGAGAAATAGCGTTGCGTGACATTTTCGTCTTTCCGCGCTTTACGTGCCTTGCGCGTTGCAAATACAACGTGAAAACTTGAAAAACTTGCGGTCCTGACTATCGCCTGGTATAGATTAGATTATTTTACACTCTCGCAACCGCGTTTAGAGCAAGCATACATAATCTTGACCATACCTGCTGGCGCTGCCAGCACAGGGTATGCGGGTCTCGTTACGTCACAGCGGATGGCGAGCGGACACTAGAGGCAACCATGTGATAAGGGCATACGGCGCATTATCGCGGTCCTACACATAACCCAAAGCCATCATCCAAAGTTGGCCGCCTCCTACAATCGATAGACATTCTGGGCTATAGAGAATTTGACGTAACATACGAGCGTCACCACCTTCGGCTGTTGAAGAGACGTTTTTTTATTATTATTATTGTTGTATACCGCGACATGAATTAATGAGTTCATGAAGCGTCGAATGGGCAACCGCTTTTCATGCGTATGCGCCCACCGTGGAACTGTTCGTTCATTCAATTGTTAAGGATACAAAACGCAAGGTTAGCAGCCCCAACATGGCGGCACTGAAACTTATCCGTAAAAAATGTCTATACGCAGCATTCCTGCCTGAGGACATTTAAATAAATGAGGTTCTAATCTTGGGAAAGATCCTTTCAGGCGCCGCATTATAAAGTGCTGGTAATATCCATACCAGCTATGTAAGCATACGTATCTTTTATTCCATTATAGCTGCCTTTCAGTTTTTGGACGAAAAACTAAAGCGACACACGTTCCACAGACTCCCTCTCGTAGAATGCCACTCGACGCAGAGACACGTTTTGAAAGCCGTCGCAGCGCCCCCCTCCCTATTAAATAAATGTATGGGACAGATTTTGCGCCCCCCCCCTCTTAGGTAACTAGGGGGGGCGGCCGCGCCCCCTGCCCCCCCCCCCCTCCCCAGTGCGCACGCCTATGGCTTTCGCGGCGTGGAACTGGTTGAAATCTTTTCCTTAAAGGCCTTGAGGCCTTTGCGAAACCTTCGGTGAGGTGGGAAGCGAACTCGAGAACGAAAGTGCGTGCCCGGAAGTCGCTTTTGTTAGACAGCAGCAACACGGTCAGCAAAACCAGGAGAGGTTTACAAAAACAAGTCCTCGCTTTAAAGTGTCTCACCCGTCTTGAAATTAGTCCTGGGTGGCATTGTGCGCGTCTCGGGAACATCGGGACGCCGAGTCGTTGCAGCGACAGTGCGCGGTGTGCGCCTTCGCTCTTCCTCCGCGGGCTGCTCTTTCGCTGCGGGCTGTTCAGCTTCGGGCTGTTTTAGGGCTGGCTGTTCCGCGGAAGGTTGGTCAGCCGCAGGTTCTTCCTCCGCGGGTTGCAGTTCCTCCTTGGGCTGTTCCTCCTTGGGTAGCTCCTCCTTGGGTTGCTCCTCCTTGGGTTGCTCCTCCTTGGGTTGCTCCTCCTGGGGCTCTTCGGGCACTTCCTCTTCGGCTGGTTCAGCTCCTTTTGCGGCGGGGCGTGTCGGACCGTTCCGCGGGCGTTTTCGCGTAGCAGGAGGTGGAAGAGGAGACGGGCGCCCTTGTGGAGACTGCACGCGCACGGTGTCCATTAAGGACGTGTCGGTCAATTCTGAAGTTCTAGTGTGGTTGCGCTGAACGAAAGGTACAAAAGACTAACAAAGAGATCAAGTTGGTACGACATTGTATTGTAGTTGCGCTGAGCAAAAGGCAGAGTGTTATTTGCGGTACGCTTAACCTAAGGGACAGCATAAGACGAAAGAGTAGTGCCGAAATACCTGCAGGGACTTAAGTAAGTAACAATGGTAAAGAACAAATAGCGTCGCTGAACTTTACGGGCAAGTGGACATGTCTTAGGACAGCGAGAGCGGTTGCCGGCCTGACTTCCGTTTGTAGCGTACAGTTGAGATACGGCACAGAACGTTACATGTTGATGTGCGAAGTGTCAATGTTACATTTTATGTAATATATATATATATATATATATATATATATATATATATATATATATATATATATATATATATATATATATATATATATATATATATATATGTGCTGATTGTTGTGTATAGGGCCTCTCAATGTGAATGCTATGTAAAAATCACTTCGTGACACGTGCCATGTATGTGCTATTCCCATGTACGGGGACCCTGGGTCTTCGTCCAGCTGCTGCGACAGCTTTTTGCCCAGGTGACCCTCTAGGTTGTTTTTCTGGTAAATAAAATTGAAATTTAACTGAATTGAATTGCCCCCATGTATGTCCATTCTCAAACAGAATACTCGAATGAGCACTTTTCATATTACTGGCTGGCTCCCTAACTGCATTTGGATGGGGGAACATTGTTCGTGCACGGCCCTTGTCTGTCAAAAGGAGTCCGAGCTGTCAACCACCTACAGTGCTGTACTAATCTACGACGCTGTGATTTTGCAAGAAATAAAAATTCGTACATGCCCTCCACGCAAGTGCTCCTTCTAATACTGTACCCGTCTGTACAAGTATCGTGTTGAAAGAAACAAACGAATTACTATGTGACTTCCGAGATTTTAAGTTCCTGTAAGCCTTAGTAAGAGCTTCATTTCTTTAATGAGAACACCGGAAATAAATAGCGTTTTCCTCGAATAGCGCTCTTCTCGAAAAAGCAGTTGAGCACTTGAATGAGTAGGCTTATAGCGAGATAAAGACGAGTGAACAGACTACCTTGGTTGCGTCGGCGTTTGCTCTTGACTACGCTGCTCTTTTTCGT
>JALIZH010027175.1:0-15300 GCA_030522465.1 Rhipicephalus appendiculatus
AGTCGCATCACAGTGGAAGCTCGTCCCTGGTGGCCATTACACGGATGTGTTACAAGTGGCCTCAATACACGTCAAGAATCCACTTAGGTGAGATACTTATCTTTTTTTGACAATGCTATATATTACAGTGCGGCTCGAAGAAACCGTTGGGACTCTTACTAATGAATGCCCGGAAGATGAGGAGAAAGAGAAAGTGTCTCATAATTGACGTATTAGTGGAGAGGAGTTAAGAGTCATCCGCTATTGGGAGAGCCTCTTGCGTTGCGTGCTTGGTAGAACAATGCCAGCGCGCTCCACATATGTTTGGCTGTCGATATCCTACGAAAGCAGCCCGCGGAAACCCTCACGCGCATGCCTGTGAATACTTTCGAAACAAGGAAGGTTTTAGGAGCCAAGCTCCTGAGGTTGTGGGTCTGTCCCTCCTCTGTAGTAGTAGTAGTAGTAGTAGTAGTAGTAGTAGTAGTAGTAGTAGTAGTAGTAGTAGTAGTAGTAGTAGGTAGGTAGGTAGGTAGGTAGCCACGTGTAGTGGAATGTACCCACTCTACGTGATAAAGATGACGATGACGCAGTATAGTGGGATGTACCCACTACACGTGATAACGATGAAGTATAAGCGCGTTCCAGTATAGTGGAATGTACCCACTACACGTGATAACGATGAAGTATAAGCGCGTTCCAGTATAGTGGAATATACCCACTACACGTGATAACGATGACGATGACGCTGCTGACCATGAAGTATAAGCGCGTACCACACAGCACATTCTCTTTAGCCATGGATGAAAACGATCGAGCTTCGCCCACTCATCATCATTCACTTCGCGGATATGGCGTGATTTTTAGTCAAAATAGCAATCTTGAATACGAATAAAGTGCAAGATTGTTTACATGCAGTAGGTCTGCATGTAAACAAGTGCTTATTTTTTAAACATGTAAACATCTTTAGAAAATATGCACATTTAGCGCACATGGTGCGCGGTCGCCGCGATGTGGTATCCCCAAACAAGCTTCTTGCGTGAAAGGCAGGCAATTTCTGAAAGTGAACTTGTGACATACGCTTCTACATTATTCTGTCTGCACAAATAAAAAAACCGGCAGATCCCACGCACTGTGGCAATCGATGTAATGCGAAGCAACCAGCAAGTAGCAAATCGTGTTGGACATAATATGCATGTCATGATTTACATGTTAGCCCCTCTCAATTATGTTCGTCATACAGCCACGTCGCGGAATACCAATTTTGGTGTATATCAAGCTAGCGAACTGGACGCAAGCGCACCATGAGCGTGGCATGTAAATGGTATTGTAGATGGCATGCATGCCAAGATTTTCATGTTACCACACGCCACTTATGTGCGTTATGTTCGCATTACATGGATTCCCACAATGTGTGGGATCTGCCAGTTTTTTACACTTTTAGTGGGATGGCACACTAACGGAATCTGTGCGTGTTATCTTTTCTTTATTTTTTACCGCCAATAGCAGCAAGACGCGAGACTAATCTGCCTCTGTTTCGTATGCGTTCCTTTTCCCGGGCTTTGCACATCGTGCAGACGCCATCCACGCCCCAGCGCTTAAACGCCATCCGCGTTCCAGCGTTTAACTTGACGGACACTTTTAAAATTCCTAAGTGTGTTCCGCGAACGCCTGTGCGCATTGAGACGGGGTCGGTCAGAATGGAACGCGATGCGCGCGTCTCCCTCCTTGCATGATTGGACGCTCTAAGCACAGCGACGCTACGACAACAAAGCGCGAGCGCTGTGGAGTCCGACGCGACCGGCGTCCGTTTACGCGCCCCGGCGGCCATCTGACAGTGTGCCAGGGCACGGCCGGAGGGACGGATGGAGGGACAGACGGAAGTGAGCATGAGACATTAAAGGCGTTCGCCTTAATATGCATGTCATGATTTACATGTTAGGACCTGTCATTTATGTTCGTCATGCAGCCACGTCACGCAATACCAATTTTGGTGTATATCAAGATAGCAAACTGGACGCAAACGCACCATGAGCGTGGCATGTAAATGGCATTGTAGATGACATGCATGCCAAGATTTTTAGATGTGAAGCATCTTATGGCGAAGCTTAATCCGGTGGTGGTGGTGGTGGTGGTGGTGGTGGTGGTGTGCCGCGTGCCCACCCTTACTGCGCATGCGCAAACAGTTAAAAAAAATAAAAATAAAAAACCACCTCTCCCCCTCTCTCTCCTCTAGGCATCCCTCCCCGCGGCAACCACACCCACACTGCGCATGCGCCTCCCTTCCCTCTCTCCCCTCTTACACTCCCCCCCTCTCTCCATCCCTGCCCGCAGCGTCTAACTCCCCCTGCGCATGCGCGTCCCCCCCTCTCTCTCTCCTCTCCAACGCTCCCCCCTCTCTCCTCTACGCATCCCTGCCCACGGCGTTCACACTCCCACTGCGCATGCGTGTCACCCCCTCTCTCTCTCCTCTCCTACGCTCCTCCCTCTCTCGCCTCGCGACGCCGACGCAGGCAGCGTCTGCTAGCGAGTTTCTTGGTTGAAAAAACCGACTGCTCGCGCTGCACAACCGTTCACTGGCCATCCCGTATATATAGCAATGGATCTTGACCTCCAAGGTGGTGCCGGTGGGAGATTTCTCCTGTGCGTTGTTGAACAATAAAAATTCGCAGCGTGCGCGTTAACTAAAAGCGGAGTGCGGGTCTCTGTGTCCAGTCGGAGTCTTCTGTCTCTCATTGCCCATTAGCAGCGATTGGCATGTTCTAGTAGGAAAAACTGCTCCATCACTGCCTGCTTTGCGCCTCCCCAGTTTTTCTCTCCTGCGCAACGCTGCGATGAGCGCCAGCGTCAACGCCGCCGCCAATGTAAGCGTTAGCGCCCGCTGCTTCACATCTACACATAGTTCCCTTTAGCGGGAGATGGTGTAATTTTTCATGTTACCACCTGTCACTTATGTTCGTTATACGGCCAGATCCCGCAATACCAGTTTTGGTGTATATCAAACTAGTGAAACATCCACGAACGTGTCATGAGCGTGGCATGCAAGTCATGTTAGAGATGATACGTCAAGATTTCCATATTGCCACTTGTCATTTATGCTCGTCATTGAGGTCACTTCACGCAATACAAAATTTGGTCTATATCAATCTAGCGAAACGTCCGCGAACGTGCGATGAGCGTGGCATGCAAGTCATGTTGCACATGACATGTCATGATTTCCATATTACCACTTGGGATTTATGTTTGTGGAATGCCGTGTCGACGAAAGGACGCATCCCAACACGAAACATAACTATCGTTTATTTAGCGTAGTAGCAGCAGCGGGGCGAGCATAGCCCCGCTGCGCTCGAATGGTTAGAGGAAGACTGAACACTTCCGAGCTTGGCAGCTTGGTTTATAGCCACCGTCGATGACGTAACCCTCCAGTGACGCTGCGGTGGCGCTGTCCCTTATCGGAGGCTTGTTGCAGCATGCGGCCGTGTCACGCTGGCGTAGCTGGTGGCGAGGCGGAGGCTGCGCCGGTTTGTGTGCAGTGTGTCGCCACATCACCCCCCCGCGGAGTGCAGAGCCCTCAGGGTCTGTAGAAATCTGGGAGGCGTACCAGACATCCAGAGCATGTCGTGAAAGGAGCGGGCTGCGACGGCGACGGCTGTGGATAGATAGATGCCTGTGGAAGGAGTGGCGCTGCCCGGTTCGTTCGCAGTGATGTATGCGGGCTTGAACCGGTCAATCGAGACGCGGACGTTGTTCCCGTTCAGGCGCAGAGTGAAGTTCTTGTCGTCGCGCTGGACAACCAGGTAAGGTCCGCTGTAGGGTGGCTGGAAAGGCCTGCGGATGGTGTCGTCGCGGAGGAAAGCGTGGGTACACGATGCTAGCTCCTTGAACACGAAAGGTGTCGGCTTGCAGTGGTGGGCTGCAGGTGACGGGCGCAAGGCGGCGATGGTGCGTCGGAGCCGGGCGACGAAGTCGGTGGGATCTGACGCCGTAGTGCTGGATGGCAGTGCAGAGAGAAATTCACCTGGGAGACGCAGTGGTTCCCCGTAGACGAGCTCTGCTGGTGTAGCGTGGATGTCCGGCTTGAAGGTGGCGCGAAGACCGAGGATGACGGCTGGAATGGCCTCGAGCCAGGTTGAGTCCGGGTGGCACATAATGGCTGCTTTGAACTGTCTGTGGAAACCCTCGATCATTCTGTTGGCGCAGGGGTGGTAACTGGTGGTCCTCAAGCGTTCAAAACCGATGGTCAGCCCGAGAAGCCTGAAAAGGTGCGACTCGAACTGTCGTCCTTGGTCGGTGTTTACGCGGCGGGGGGGCGCCGAAACGAGCAATCCAGCCGGTGAAGAAGGCCGAGGCGACGTCTTCCGCGGTGATTCCCTCGAGGGGCCATGCCTCGGGCCATCGAGTGTACCGGTCGATGGCGGTGGGGCAGTAGCGATAGGGTCCAGCCGGGGGAAAGGGTCCTATGATGTAGAGGTGGACGTGCTCAAACCGACCAGAGGGCTGAGGGAATGTTCCGAGTGGTGACGTGACGTGCCTGGTGACTTTAGCGCGTTGGCATTGAATGCAAGAGCGAGCCCAGGTGCGACAATCCCGCTGCATGGAGGGCCAGACATAGAGGTCAGCCACGAGGCGTGTAGAGGCGCGTATGCCGGGATGGCTGAGGTTGTGGAGCTGTTTGAAAAGACCACGGCAATGCGACAGGGGTACATAGGGCCTGCTTCGTCCTGTCGACATGTCGCAACAGATTGTGGTTGTCGACCCTGGAATGGGGACTTGTTGTAGCTGTAGTGAGGACCTGCCCTTGAGAAGTTCCTGCATTTCGGCGTCCGTAGTCTGAGCCTCGGCGAGGACGTCCGCTGTTATCTGCACCGAGCTGATGGCTGCCACGCCACACGTGAAAGTGCGTCCGCGACCACATTGTCTTTCGCGCTAACGTGTTCGATGTCGGTGGTAAACTGGACAATGAACGAGAGCTGGTTCTGTTGAACCGGTGGGAGTTTGTCCCGACGTTGAGAAAAGGCGTAGGTAAGAGGCTTGTGGTCGGTGTAAATAGTGCAGTGCTACGCTTTGAGAACGTGGCGGAAGTGTTGAACTGCTTCGTATATGGCCAGAAGTTCTCTGTGGTAAGCTAGCGAACTCGTCGGGGCAGCGGTCGTGGTTTCGTCGGTGGAACTGGCATTTGCAGGGGTCGTCTTCCGAGCTGAGAGTTTCCTGGAAAAGAATGCCAAGGGGTGCCAGGTGTTGTCCACACGTTGCATGAGGGCGGCGCCGACGGCGAAACCAGAGGCGTCCGTGAAGAGTCCCAAGGGCGCGTCAGGAACGGGATGGGAGAGAAGCGTGGCGGTGCAGAGAGCAGCCTTGCATTCCTCGAAAATTTTCACCAAAGCCGGTGTCCACGTGACGGGTTGGTTGCCTCGTAGACCAGCCAAGGCATCATGAAGGGGCGCCTGGTAGTCGGCGGCGCGCGGTAAGAAACGTCTATAAAAGTTCAGCATACCGAGGAAACGGCGAAGGTCTTTAGCCGTGGTGGGTTGAGGGTACTTCTGCAAGTCAGAGATGCGTTCAAGCAAAGGTCGAGTTCCCTCTGACGAAACTTCATGGCCAAGGAAATGGACGGTAGAAGCGCCGAGCGTGCGCTTCTGGACGTTGACGAGTAGGCCGTGTTCGTCGAGGCGTTGGAGCAACAGACGAAGGTGCCCGTGGTGTTCGTCGGCGTCACGTGAAAAGACCAATATGTCGTCAAGATAGACGAAGCAGAAGTCGAGGCCGCGGATGACTTCGTCGATGAAGCGCTGAAAGGTTTGTCCAGCGTTCCTCAGGCCAAAGCTCATGAAGGGAAACTCGAATAAGCCAAAGGGAGTGATGATTGCCGTTTTCGGGACGTCATCCGGATTGACGGGTATCTGTGTGTAGGCCTTCACCAGGTCTAGCACGGAGAACACGTGGCAGCCATGAATGCGATAGGCGACGTCCTGTATGTGGTGGACGGGGTACCTGTCTGGGATGGTGCGCGCGTTGAGGGCATGGTAGTGCCCACAGGGCCGCCAGCCTTCGGTCTTCTTCGGAACAAGGTGGAGGGGCGAGGCCCATGGACTGTCAGAGCGGCGGGCGATTCCTTCGCGGACTATGACCTCGAACTCTGCTTTGGCTATGCGCATGCGGTCCGGGGCAAGGCGACGGGCGCGACAGAAAACCGGGGGGGCCTGAAGTAGTCCGGATGTAGTGCACGGTGGTGTGCTGCACTTTGCGTGGCAGTCCGCTGGGGCGCGTTAATCCGGGAAATTCGGCGAGGATGGCGTGGTACGGCGAGTGTCAACACTGAGTACCTTGATGCTTGGCTGTTGTGCGGTCGTTCGCTGGCTTGGGGTAAAATGTCCCGTTGTCGCGTCGATGAGACGATCGTGGCGGCAGTCCGGCAGGAGGTTATAATGTGCCAAGAAGTCCGAGCCGATTATTAGTTCAGCGACGTCGGCGATGACGAAATTCCAATGAAGGTCGTGGCGTAGGTTCCTGAGCTGGATGTGCAGGCGCAGCGAACCGTACGTCTTGATTGTGGACTGGTTTGCCGCGCTGAGCTCGAAAGATGTCGGTGGGCGAGGACCTTTAAGATGGGATCGCGGGTAGCAGCAGATGTCGGAACCGCTGTCGACAAGGAAACGCTGCTTCGTGATTTGGTCGGTGACGAAGATGCAACGGCCTCCGGGTTGGCAGCTTGCGGCCGTCTCTACGAGCTGCTGTTGGCGTTTCTTGTTGGCGGAGCAGGGCGGTCGACATTGCCGAGCTTTGTCACCGAATCGCCCATGGTAGTAACATCGGCCGTTCTCAGAATGCTGCTGCGACGAGGCGGTGTTATGGTCACGGCTTTGCGATTGGTATCGCTGACGCGTTGAAAGTCGTTCATCGAGGCGTTGCTGAATGGAGCCGAGTTGTCGAGCGATATCGTTAATACGGCGCGCAAGCTCTGCGGTGTTAAGCGGTGCGGCGACAGCCTGGGTGGTGGGCGACGACTGCGGCACAGAGACCTCGATGATGCGGTCAGCGACCTCGGCGAGTTCGTCGAGAGGTAGCCTAAGCTGAGCCTGCACAATTGCTTGGACGTGTGGTGGAAGTCGTTGAAGCCAAAGTGCTCGCAGGAAACAATCCTGGACTTCCATGCTGCCCGTGAGAGCGCGCACGTGGCGGAGCAGCTGCGAAGGTACTACTACTACTACAGAGGAGGGACAGACCCACAACCTAAGGAGCTTGGCCCCTAAAACCTTCCTTGTTTCGAAAGTATTCACAGGCATGAGAATTGAAACTTGAGCTAGTTGGTACGGATTCATCTTGATTTTAGCAGCGCACTGACGGACGAGGACTAAGAAAAGCTGCTTTCGTAGGATATCGACAGCCAAACGAAGTTGTCGCACCTTCTGTTCATCCGAGGGTGACAGGCGGCCTATAAGTTCGGTGTTGAGGTGTTCATAAAGATTGGCCGGCGGTGGGTTGGTAAGGATATCCCGCCCTTCGTTGGCGTAGCGGGCATCCAGGTGGGCGACGACGTAATGGTAGCGGGTCCGGTCATGTGTCATGCGCGCCAGGGAGAACTGGGCCTCGACCTGGGCAAACCAGACCTCTGGCGAGTCCACCCAAAACGGCGGAAGCTTGACAGCAACACGCCAGGAGGCAGCGTGCGGGATGCCTTCTGTAGGAGTTCTGACGTCCTCAGCGGAGCCGGCAGGCACAGCCTCGGTTGTGGAGGCGTTGCGAGAATGCTGCTGTTGCTGGGTTTGCAGCTCCTGTTGAAGCTGTTGCACTTGCTGGCGCAGAGCGGTGAGGGCTTCTGCGTCGGCCATGGCTGTGCGGTCAGTTCGGTTTCCGGGTCACCAGATGTGGGATGCCGTGTCGACGAAAGGACGCATCCCAACATAGAACATAACTATCGTTTATTTAGCGTAGTAGCAGCAGCGGGGCGAACATAAACCCGCTGCGCTCGAACGGTTAGAGAAAGACTGAACACTTCCGAGCTTGGCAGCTTGGTTTATAGCCACCGTCGATGACCTAACCCTCCGGTGACGCTGCGGTGGCGCTGTCCCTTATCGGAGGCGTGTTGCAGCATGCGACCGTGTCACGCCGGCCTAGCTGGTGGCGAGGCGGACGCTGCGCCGGTTCGTGAGCAGTGTGTCGCCACATGTTCGTCATACAGTCGCGTCACGGGATGCCAAATTTGGTGTATATCAAGCTAGCGAACAGCCGTCAGCGTACCATGAGCGTGGCATGTAAATCATGTTGTACATGACATGCACGTCATGATTTTCATATTACCACCTGTCATTTATGTTGGTCATGCAGAAATGTCTGATCGTGCCAATTATTGAATATATCAAGTTAAGAAACCGGCCTCAGGAGCACTACGGCCACGGCGTGTAAATCATATTTTTCATGAGAAATCATATTTATTCATGATTTCCATGATATCACCATTCATTCGTGTTCGTCATACAGTCATGTTATGCTATGCCAATTTTGGTATAAATCCCATTAATAATACGGCCAGGAGAGCACAAAGTCGTAGGCGGCTAGATAGATAGATACGCTCAAAGTCGCTGAAGTTCGCTAAGAAATGCTTCGCATTTGATAGGGCCTAAGAGGATGAAGCCTCAATTCAGCGAATGCGCGGACGCAGCATGTATGATTATTTTAACTGTATTCACAAATAACCGTTGTTGCGTGGACGTTATCAAAGCTTTTCGAAGATAATTTCTTCAGTGCGTAGTCAACAGAGTTTCTTTTTGGGTGCTTAAGAGACTATTTATCGGTCTCCTGAGCGAGCAATTCATCGCAGCTTCTGTTTTTCTTGTTAGGGGGGCCAGGTAGTAGTAGATGCTTTGGTTGGGGCTAAACCAAACATGAGCAAATGCCACGCCTTCTTTTTTAGCAAGATTCCCGCCGCTCCCTTTCCATTCCAATGAACTTGCCGGCATTTATAGCATCAAAACGCGCATATACCACAACTAATGTTTTCGCGACTGCTGTTAGAAGGAGACGCAGTCTACGAGGCGAACCAAGTTGCATCGTGCAACACGAAGGCGAACAAATATCACGTAAAAACGTTCGCTTGAGTAGTTCTCAAAACAACGGCAGTTACTAGGGCCCTCATGAGCTAGGAGTTACTGTGAAAACTGAAAAGATATTGCAGCATGTAGCTGCAAGGCGGGGCAAAAAGAAGGCGTCGAAGCCGCAATAGAAAGTTTTGATGTGGAACCTTTTTTGGCAAGTTCTGAAACAATTTTGGTGGCAAAGTCCCGTCTATAACGCAAGAGGCGTAGCACCTTTCCGACAAGAATACATACGGCTCCGTAAAATCAAGTAAGGCTGGTATGGGCCAACTTGAATTCGTGGTCAATCAACCCAATTTTGAGGGTAGATATTGAGGGGGGTGCAACATAAGGTCCAGCTTGCGGGAGCAAAGCGTCACTAGCTGGCCAGCGTGCACGGCTGAGCGTCTCGGTGAACGCTTTCTAGCTGCTGCTCACAAAACATCGCAGCCCCACGCTGAAGCGAGGCGAAAACAGCGCGCACTTGACGAGGACGGACCCAGGTGACGCAGGACACAGGCGCTGACTAACAATAGAAGTTTTTTTTTTTTTCTCGTCAAGTGTACGCTGTTTTCCCCTCGGTATGATCAACCAACTAGCTCAAGACATGTTATCCCACGCCGAAGCAGAAATCTTCCTCGAGGAAGTGCTGGCTGCACCGGCGTGTTGTAGGCAATGGCTGTTCACTATTTCTAAGTTTCAAAATCCAAGCTTCACGCAGCTTCTTACCCTGACGACAAGTGTAAAGGCCGACAGCGGGCTCCGTTGCGTATGTCTTGCACTGCCGCACTGAGCACCGGTCTATGATATAAAACCCCTTCAGAGACAGCGACTGCATATCGCAGTGCTCTCAAGTGTTGTCAAGAGCACAGTCGAAGCGGGAAAGCCTCCCCATTTAATCAGAACAATAGCGCAGGTTGCATTTTAAAACTATGTTATCAGCGCGCTTCGATGCTGCCGCTTATCTGCCAAGCGCGTCACGAAAACGGTGATGCCAGTTTTCTAATAGTGAACCTCGCGCCCAATTGGAATGAAATACGGACAAGAAATCTGGCAAATCTTACGCCCTTTGGGAATCCATGTAGTGTGAAGCAGTCTACGAGGATGGCATGCACTACATTACTCGGCTTTCAGAGAAATTGAGGCACTTATCCCGCGACATGTCACTCACTATCACATGTCTTCACGCGTGCATGCATGTGCAATCTGGTGTATGCAATGCTAATGAACCGTACATCCCGGTATATGCAAGTATTAGCTGTAATTTAGGTTCGCCAGTCATTCATTTCCTGCTATGACAATTTTGCTGTACATACAGTGATTGAAACGGCCATGAGCGCCCCAAGACCGCGTCATGTAAATAATGTCGCACATGACATTCATTTCACGATTTTCATGATACGGGCTGCTATTCTTATTCTTCGTGGACTCATGTCACACGCTACTAATTTTCGTATATATTAAGCTAGCTAAATGGCCATGAGCGCACCGTGAGCAAGTAAATCATGCCGCACATGACATGCATTTCATGATATTGTTTTTTTACGGCCTGTTCTTTTTGTTCATTTGTTTTTCTTTTTTTTTTGCGTTCACCATACAGAAATGCGACGCCAGAACAATTTAGGTATATATTCAATGAAACGGTTCCGAGCACCTCAATATTGTTTCATCCAAATCATGTCGTGCATGACATGCATGTCACAATTTCCATATATTCACCTGCTACTTATGTTCCACGTGCACTCATGTACCTATTAACGCGATAGCGTTAAAGAGCTTGTTTCTCGAGTACCAGCTGTTCTTGTTATTCACACCGTAGAGATGATGACAAAGATTGTACGCCTGCATTTCAGTTGCCGAATACCGACAGTCGTTGAGGGTGTTCATCATTTATACACGAAGTGCAGCGCGAAGAGCTACTATTTCCTCAGCCGTCGATGTCGTTAAATGGTCTGCCTCAAAACAAAGTGTGAAGTGAAATGCCAAAGAGAACAAAGCGGTATAGAAAATCTGGACCTCTTGGGAGGAAAAATATCATAGGTTGACGTATGATGTCTGCTGGTAACCAGAGATAAAGTTGCGCTGCATGTTTCTTTGCAGATACCAGCACAGACGTCTCCTCCTTGCCATTGCGGAAGCCGGACTTGCCAAGCCTCACAGAACGCTGATGGAGCCGAAGGGCATGCCCGACGAAAACAGCTCAGAGCAAATGAAATTTTATTTTCTTATTTATATGTTTGGCTGTATCGTGAGTTGCGCGGTTCTGTCTCTTGAAGTTATGATTCAGACAAGGTTGGTCAAAACCTTCCAGAGACGTTTAAGACCTTTCTGGAGACTCTAATGGCCATTTTGCAATTACAGTCGAACGCACCATAACAATGCTCAAGTGCCACAAACATTTCATTGCTATAACCGATAGTTGCTATAAACGGGTCGCACTAAAAAAATCAAAAGAGTGGGACAGCAGGCTGTTGTGAGAAAACAATAATATCGGAGGGAATATGCCAACAGACGTCAGTGATAATGACAACAATGCTGTCAATTTTTCAGGCATGTTTCAAAATTTGGACGTTTTCGCGGGACCACCACAGGCCTCATAGAGCCAATGTATGACAACGTCTGAAGTTACGAACGCTGTAACTCTTCGAAGTCTCAACTTTAACTCGAATTGCACGTCCGAAAGTGCATTAACAGAAGTCACCGCCACTCCCACACACCATTGCGTATTTCAAAAGTCAGCTTTCCCGCAATGCTACAGTGCTATGTGGCACAGCATTTTGTGCATTTGGAAGGGTGCGCTGTGCGCTGGGGGACGTTAGGGTTGTGGGTGGGGGTTAAGCACCTTGGAATTTCTTGTTTTCATTTTCTTTCGCAACGACTTCGCGCTCCATTACCTTTCAGCACGGACACCCAACACCCAGAATTCATTGTTATATCCGATAATACGGCATGCGGGCATTGCTGTAAGTGGGTTATTTCACCAGAGAACATACAAAAATTGATGGTGCAGCAGCTTTTCATTGTTATAACCAAGATATTGTTAAAACCGGTATCGTTATAAGTGGGTTCGACTGTAATAGGGAAGGGTATTGGTTACAGGTGACGTCAGTGGTCAACGTCAATCCTTGTGCTGCTGTGATTAACTTAGCTCTGCGTGTCTCAAAGAAAATTTCTAAAGCAAAATATATTTTCCTCCTACATCCAGTAATCTTTCGTCTCTGTTACTCAGATCTTTATTGATCGTAAGGAGCACGAACAAGGTTAACACTGGAACACATGCTGTGGGAACACTCGAACTTAGACGACAAAGTACAAAGAAGCCACGAGGAGGCAGTCTCGAACCGCAGGGCACGCTGGGAGGCGGCTCTGCGCAGCTACGAATTAGAATACCAAGCCTGAGCCTTTCAGTGAGTAGAGCAAGCCGCCCGAAATCAATGGCTGGCGACCGGTGCATAGGCCGGGGTTAGGGCCCGCATCGAATCAACTTCGTGGGACTACAACGTAAAGTTGTTTCAACAATTCTTAGTTTTGTGGAGGAAAGAAAGAGCGTTCATAAAATATTGTGTGCAGCTTGCACTAGTGGGGCAAGCCTGGACTAAGGTCTTAATTAGCAAAGTAATAATTAGAAAGATATTGTTTAGGCTGATCCTAATTAGCATGGCATTGGTTAGCTTGGTCTTATTGAGCGCGGTCCTAATTAGCGTGGTCTTAATTAACGTGATCCTGTTCAACAAGGTCTTATTTACATGTATATTTAATTAATGTGATCTTAATTATCATTGTCTTCATTATCAAGGTGATGTCTTTCTCTGTTCCTCTCTATTTCCCTTTCTCTCTCTGTCTGAAGTACTTCTCTCCTTTCTCTTCCGTTTATTTTTTTTCCGGTGTTTCTCTTTTGTTTTATTTAAAAAGCACACGCATCTAAGAAACGCCTAGGTTGCACATCCACAAAGTCATCATCAATAGGTATGCTGACCGCAGGCCATCCTATGCGCCATATGAATAGGCGATACAAAAAATTGTACTGTAACTATCCTCACTTCTCGAATATACGCCGCGAAGAGCAAACTGTATTTATTGTCACTCCTAAGACGAAGAAGAGGCTGAAGATAGCTCGCGCCGGCCAAGTTATTGTGCTGTACGCGCAAGGGGAAGCTTAGTTTTGTGGTCAAGCGAAACGGCAGAACGAAAAGCTTAAGCAGTTCCGCTGTTAAAATTTGCTGGTTTACAAACCTTGAACCAACGGCAATAAGATTGGGAAGTGTGCCTTCGATCCATGGCTTATCGCCCTTTTTTTTTTTCTTCACTGTACAGTTGCAGCTGTTATCAGCAGTGATGCTGACAACTGATCAACTAGTGCGAAGTGAGCTTGAATGGGATAACGCGCACTGGCCCGTGAACGCGAAACGGATGAAGTGTAGAGGTAGGGTATTAAGATAGGAACAAGCTGCGCAATGCGACAGCACCACTTAACGGATGTGTTTAAGTTTTCTGACGGCATTTTATTTAAGACCTACTTATGCTGAGAAAAACCCATGTCCTTGAACGTCCGTCCAAGATCATGGTGTGGCCTTTTCAGCGTAGCTTTTCATGTATTTGAAGAGCGTTGCTAAAGAAACAATCACCGAAGAAAATAGTTCATTCAGTTAGGATCGTGTAGAGGATATCCGTATAATGAAGAGCGATCGTGAAGCTCGGTGAAGCAGTTTGAAGAAACCGACGGCTAGGAGGCTAGAAGCACACGGCTTTAGACAATCGGAGTAAGTGGTTTTGATGCGTTATATTTGCCTAAACACAAACCACTTTTCCTCGTGACCAACAGATGTAAGTGTGTTGGATTGCTGGCGAAGTGCGTCCGTATAGTATTGTGTAACGGACTGCTCACCTTAAGAAAACATGAGCTTGATAACAATATTGAGACCAATACAATCACGGTACGCCTATCGTCCTCAGTTATTACAATATCTTTCTGTTTTTACTAACTTTGCAATATTGAGCAGCTATAGCGTACATGGTGTTCATTATGTTCAGTGATAAACGCTATTTCTTGTGATGTAACTTGCAGGAATTATCCTTTCTATTCAACTTCTTTTGCCTGTAGTTACTCCTCTATGCGCTACCATGCATGCTGTGTAGAAACCAGTCAGCCATAAATTTGATATACATAGCTACTCATACCAGCTATAGTCGGATGCAACATTAAAAGTCCGCGGCGTTGCCCCCTCAAAGGCGGATCCACACAATGCCTGTACCAATGCGTGCGCACTGCAGACTGATATCATGAGGCGGACGGCTGGTTACCCCGCACTTGAAGAACTTTGCCGAGTGCATGAGCCGCACTACTTCTGTAGTCGCGGATGCAATCGGCTGCTGAGCAGGGCCTCTTCTTAGGTTGTGTCGGACTATAGAGTCATATCCACACCATTTTTTTTTTGTGATTGCATGTGACAGCACTAATGTACTTAACTGCAGGAATGGAAGCACAAAGAGCACAGTACAAGTATACACCGTAGCGTAACATACGCACGAATCTTTATGTGAACACTTCATTTCTCGTGCGCACGTGCGTTCATAGTCAGATAATGTGTTTTTTTTTTCTTCGATAATCTTGTCGAGCGGTCGTGTGGTGTGCAGTGCATCTATAACCTAATATTTGTCATCTCTCGTACACGGCGTTTTGCTTAGGTCACACTTACGTTGATCAAGCAAAAATGTCCTTGGGATGTACAGTCGAGCTCAATTTGAGTTGCAACACGCTGTCTCTACTCAAAATGGCGCCAACACTGCAAACTGGCACCTATATAAAGAAAAATTGGTGAATAAAACTCTCTCAATTCGCGGTACTTCGGAACCAATTTAACATTTGTCGGTGTCATTGTTCAGGCTTGGGGTCACTTTAACCACAGCT
Source organism: Rhipicephalus appendiculatus (assembly GCA_030522465.1). Classification (NCBI taxonomy): domain Eukaryota; kingdom Metazoa; phylum Arthropoda; class Arachnida; order Ixodida; family Ixodidae; genus Rhipicephalus; species Rhipicephalus appendiculatus. Next base: position 14,956 of record JALIZH010027175.1, read on the forward strand.
AGCGTGTTGCAACTCATATTGAGCGCGAATGTACATGAATTAGGTGAAATTAAGAGTTGGTAAACTGTAGCATACTCTGCCGAGCCATGGAGGCAATCTTTGCGCGCTTTCTCTTGTTTCGATTACGCCGGTGCAAATTTGTTTAAATGGACGATGACACATCATCAGCGAATCTGTACTCGAATTTTTCAAAGTGCATGCTACATTTGTTGGCCCATAATGCGGATAAAAGATGTTCGCATAAATTATCCCGTTATTTTATGTATGAAAGAACACAGCAGAATTGAATAAATCATTTATCTTCGCGTTCCCTGTGTTTTGTTCGTTTGTTGTATTCGGTTTCTT
>JALIZH010027177.1:0-22626 GCA_030522465.1 Rhipicephalus appendiculatus
CTTCTTTTAATTTACATTCCTTCATGTGTCTAATGCCTAACGGAGGAATTTGCGGGCTTACGGGGCCCGCCATATCAGCAGGGGCTGAGTAAAATGGCAAAACGAACAAGAGACCGCGAACAAGAACAAGCGTACAACGTCTTCATGGCTCAACTCACGCATTTAACAAATCCTTCTTGCCATCAGCCATTGAACAGTGGAACAGTCTTCCTGAATATATTGTTCAGGAGCGTGACCCAGTAAAATTCAGAGTATTGCTGTCTTCTCTTTTTTAGCTGACCCTCACACATACCAGTTCTTCAAAAAAGCTTCTTCTTTCCAATGAAGTTTTTTTTCTGTATTATTTTTTATTTTTTTTATTATTTTTTTTATTTTTATTATGTATTTATTTTTTCCTTTAACCTTCATGTGTTCATTTGTGTTCGCGCCTTGCAACCAAACGAGTGTATTAGTTCTTACACTTTCATAATTTGCTTTATCTTTATGTTCAATGCTGTGCAATGTATACATATATATATATATATTTGCTTCTCTGTTACTCTTTAAGCACTGCATTTGTGTCATGACATGTCCTTTGATATTTATTTGCTCGCCCCCCCCCTTATGTAATGCCTTGTATAAGGTCTTTAAGGGTTTAATAAATGATGATGATGAGACCCAACCGAGTACAGCTTCTTCGGACTTGAACTGCTACACTACGGGAAAAGAAGAAACGGCCCAGCGGGTCAGACGAAAGGGCAGAGCGCTCCGTCTGGTCGGCACAGCCGTACCTTATTTTCTCCGTGGTGCGCTGTACCAGTTCAAGTTCAGCTCCCAATTACACGCATGTTACCACCGTTCGCTCGCCAGCTTTCTCGTCGTTATACACGTCCTCGATTATCAGCGCAGCCCAGTGGGGGGCTGCGCTGATAGTTGGCGCGTCTGGAGCTGAGAAGAAATTTTAACGCGATAGCGTTAAAATTTCGCAGAAATTCCGGCGTCGGCGTCGTTGGCTGTGAGCGAAAAATCATCATTTTGTCCATGACCGAAAAATCGAGAAAGATGCAAATAAGATAAATAACAGAAATTTCCGTGTCCGAGTGAGGATCGAACACAGGTCGTCTGCGTGGCAAGCAGGTATTCTACAACACAGCCACGCTTATGCTCGGGATTACATTGAAAATAACTTCCTCTGCTTGGAAATGCAGTGAAAATAACTTTCATGCTTTACAAACACACGCGTCCTGTATGCAGGCGTCACAATACAACATGTAATATTGCAGTAATATTGCGTGGTACAAGCGTACATTGCCATCGGGCGTCAGAACATGTGAATATCATGACGACATCGTGGTTCAAAGCCGGCCAGCCATTACAAAAGGCACACACGTTACTGCGCATATTCTCTTAAGACCACGTAGTGGGTGCATAGCAAGTTCGAAAACATTTGCCGCTCATAATTGCTCGTGGTTTCAAGCATGTTATAATAAATATAGGAGGCACAAACAAACGAGGACAAGAAACGACAGGACTGGTGCCAACTACCAACTGATTTATTGGAAATAAGTTTGCTTCCTACGTAACTTCAAGCGCATGCGCGAGTCACATTGTCAATCCCCCCTTTACAGAATGACACACGACAGTCAGTTAAAAAGACTATTCTAAAAAGTGCAATTCGCTGCGATAAAGATTCAAGGACGGCACAGTGACATCTTGAATCTTTATCGCAGCGAATTGAAATTTTTAGAATAGTCTTTTTAACTGACTGTCGTGTGCCATTCTGTAAAGGGGGATTGACAATGTGACTCGCGCATGCGCGCTTGAAGTTACCTATAGGAAGCAAACGTATTTCCAATAAATCAGTTGTTAGTTGGCACCAGTCCTGTCGTTTCTTGTCCTCGTTTGTTTGTGCATCCTTTATTTATTATACTATGCACCAACTAGCCCAAGAACGCGTTTTAGTCAAGCATGTTACCCATTACATAATATGCACTAAGTGATTGAAGTACGTACTAGAGACAGGATATCGCTATCACGTTCAGCTCTTAAAGGCGAAGTTTAAGGGTCCCCCATTGTTTATTGTTTATAAACTTGCACAGGCAGTGAAATCCGGCAATATTGTCCCGTTGTTTTAGTATCAGAGAGCCACGTAGCTTAAATGACGCGAATTCTGTATAACTCCCTCCTATAAATTTTGCTTTTTGGCTCATTTCTAGGGGTGTGCGAATAGTGAATTTTAGAACCGAATCGAATACGAATTGAATAGTGGTGACACCGAATCGAATACGAATCCATTACTATTCGAATATTTTTCGAATAATAACAATTTTCAAAGCAGCCCTAGACTGGTAAGGCAACAATCTTCAAAACAACCCAAGAATTCCACAACATTTTATTTCAAACAAACACTCACAAGCTTCAACAAAGGAACATTACGATTACGTTTAACCGACAAAAATACTACAATTACTTAAACTGAGCAGTAACTGGAGCCTCCGAAATATTTTGTAACTGTAGGCTGAAATATAGCAGTGGCTACAGTATTCAGGGTGGTACTTTGTGAACAGCTTTAAAATAAAACTCATACTTAAATATTAAACAATTTTTATGAGTTAACGTGATCATGAATTTCATAGCGAAGATAGTTGATTGCTGACACTGTTGCTTTGGCGACACTGGATGTTTAAGCAAAACGCTTTCATTCTGGGATCAATATGGCGCCAATAGTGCAGTAAGTACACGGGCTGCATGCATGTGGGTACTTCGAAAATGAAAACAAGAACAGGTACCCCTCGCTGTTTCCACTTCTTATTCATACGAGCATTTTTGCTTATTATTAGAAAATTATTCGAAAAATACTGGGTATTTCGAATATGCGCTATTCGATTCGTTTTTTTGAAATTGTCGAATATTCGCACTCGCCTACTCATTTCTAATTAACTTCACCATTCGATGGTAGTGTTGTGCGTTAATCGGAGTACCCAGCGTAACTTGGACTTTAGCTTAGCAGCAGTGTTGCAGTGAGAAAGGTGTGGAGAATGTCTCATATTTCTATGAAACTTTGGAAATTTGCGACAACTCTTCCAGTCACACGGCCGTTTAAAATTTCACTGATCATAGCGAGCAAAAGATGAAAATTACGGTATATGGCAGTATGCACCAGGTGAAGCGACGAAAGGCAACAGAAGCGCTGGCGCTGTCCTTTTGTGTTCGTGTTGGTCGTTTCACCCGGTACGAGGCCCGTGTGTTTAGATTTAGGTGCACGTTAAAGAACCACAGGTAGTCGACATTTCCGGAGCCCTCAACTACGGCGTCTCTCATAATCATATCGTGGTTTGGGGGCGTTAAACCCCACAAATTATTTTTAATTATTAATCACTGGGTGCGCGCTGCCATATGCCGTAATGATCAATCAGCTAGCCCACAAGTACATTCTGAATAGGTGAAAAGAAGACCTGGAGCTTCCTCATGATGGACGAGCTCGACCCTTGGCCCCGCGTGGTCATGGCCTTGGCCTGCGACGTGCCTTTCGCAGCGCAAGCAGCCACGGTGCCATCGTCGAGTGCTCGCCCCAGCTCGTCCAGGGTGTCCAGATAGTTAACCGGCCGCGTCACCGTGATGCACGAAGTGAGCTCGCCGCGGATGTACACCGACAGCGGGAACAGGCCCAGCAGCAGGAAGAGGTAGATCACCCTGCGGCTGCCGGCGTGGCGATGATGGCGCGGTATGGGCGATGACTGCGCGAAGAGCGTCGCCAGTAGAAACGTGATCTCGACGAAGGCGCTCTTTGAGAAGCTCCGGCCACTGTTCATGGCCGCCAGCAAAAGAGCGCACAGGGCGACGCACGACACTGTCAGTGCGACGCCCGGAGCGGAGCTCGACAGGATCTCGAAGAATGATATCACTCGTGTGCCATTCGCCCTGGTGTAAAATGTCTCGGCAATAACTTCGATACGTGCAAAGTCCAGCATGCATGTGCTCTCCAGGGCCATGTTCAAAACAAGCATGTCCAATTCACCGAGCCACAAGCGCCAGCATGCTTCCTTGAGATCATAAAAATGTTCCAAGATCAGGGATGCGTTCTGTAGTTGCAAAAGCTTGATGAAGAACTTGTACTGGCGTTTTTGGCAAAAATTTGGTATCTTCTCTTCGGACGCGGAATTGCGGCAGCCTAGTCTCAATGGTTGTCCAGAAAGACGTCGTTCTTGCTCCATGACCAGGGAACTACTCGTCGAGTCGTTTACACTCTCAGTATTTGAGAAAGAATGGTTTCGTGTGAAAACAAGTTTCGGTGCAACAAACTGCTGCTCGAACATGTGAACCCGAATAATGGATACCTTCGGGACAATGCTTACATCTTCGTACACTTTCTTCATTGGATCCAGCCATTCTTGCTTTTGTATAAGCAGCCAGTGCACGTCTAAATAAGTTCGCCTGAACTTCAGGTAGTTGGGAAAGTCATGGAATGGTACCGGAAAACTAGAAATAATAGCAACAATTTTTGTCTTCGTTGTAGCGCTCTTCAACATGTATTGACGAAAAGTGGGAGTGTTGAAGATCCATGACTGCTTCATCTGAAGATTTCGGGCCAAAACGTTATCTAGTTCACGCCAGCGCTTCTCGAAGGACACAATGATTATGTCTGCATTTTCTGGAATGAAGAGGTTAACCACTTGCTGCTCTTCTGAACTGCAGCGAAGGTGACTAGTGAGGGTGATCACGGCCACAAAGAAGACTACAGGAACAGAAGCCATCGCGGTATTCGGGACCTTCAAAGAAAGAGAGAAAACGGATGGTTAGGTTGGGTGCTCTACACCTCAGGAAAAAAAAAAGCACACTAAATGCAGACAGGCAGGCAGGCAGGCAGGCAGATAGATAGATAGATAGATAGATAGATAGATAGATAGATAGATAGATAGATAGATAGATAGATAGATAGATAGATAGATAGATAGATAGATAGATAGATAGATAGAAACGGTTAAAGTGCCTCGGATGTGCTGAAAAATGCTTCCCATTTGAAAAGTGCACTCGTGCTGTGTGTAGCGGTGCTGTGCGCGATAGTCACAAATTGAAGAATGGAGTCCAAACTAGTGTGGTTGGAGGTGACTTGCATGGTACCTGTGTCGCCGGGCGTACGATTAAAGTGTGGAGTGAGGTAACTCATCAAGAAAATTTGAACAGCTCGGAAAAACACGCACGGACGAAAAGGGAGCTGACAAGCGCTGTCTAAGAAACTTGCATGTTCTCCGAAGGCGTCCTCTCGAGGGGATGACACCGCCAAACAACCCGAGCACTTCAGGGGGGAACTTCGTACGCACCAAGTAGGAAAAAATTGGGGGGACCCTTAAGCTTCGCCTTTGAGAGATGAACGCGATAGCGATATCCCGTCCCTACTGCGTACTTCAATCACTTAGTGCATACTATGTAATGGGTAGTATGGTTTAAACCAGAATAAATTATGCGCGGCAAATGTGGGAAATGTTTTCGAACTTGCTATGCACCCACTACGTGGTGTTAAGGGAATGCGCGCAGTAAGGTGTGTGCCAATTGTAATGGGTGGCTGGCTTTAAACTATGGGATCGTTATGATAGTCGCATATTCTGACGCCCGATGGCAATTTACGCTTGTACCACGCAATATTCCTGGGATATTACATGTTATATTGCGACGCCTCTATAAAGGACGCTTGCGTTTGCGAAGCATGGAAGTTATTTTCACTGCATTTCCATGCAGAGGAAGTTATTTTCACAGTATATCCAAGCAAAGGCATGGCTGTGTGGTAGAACACCTGCTTGCCACGCAGACGACCCGGGTTCGATCCTCACTCGGACTCGAAAATTTTTATTATTTATTTTATTTGCATCTTTCTCGATTTTTCGGTCACGGACAAGATGATGATTTTTCGCTCACATCCAACGACGCCGACGCCGACACCGACGCCGACGCCGGAATTTCTGCGAAACGAGCTCTTTAACGCTATCGCGTTAAAAGTGCGCGCACGGCACTCACTGAAGGACATTAGTTTCACAAGGGTGGAGGGATGAAGAGTTAAACACGAAAAAAGGCCCAAACGCTCACTCGCCCGAACACTCATGTTAACCGGTTACATCAGTAGTACATCGCGCTTTTTTTTTCGTGTTTTACTCTTCATTCCTCCACCCTTGTGACACTGATGCCATTCGCTGAGTGCCGTGCGCGCCCTTTTTCCTCCTTGGTGCGGACCAACGAAGTTTCCCTTAAAGTGCTCGGGTTGTTCGGCGGTTTCATCCTGTCGAGAGAACGCCTACGGAGAATATGCAAGTTTCTTAGACAGCGCTTGTCAGCTTCCTTTTGGTCTGTTCGTGCTTTTCCGCACTGTTGAAATTTTCTTGATGATGAATTACGAACGCTCGCGCTAAGGTAACTCGTTCGAGGGTGATACCGAATAGTGTCAAGGGGTCGTGACGTGGACGAGGGCAGCAGTCGACTTCTTCAAGGTAAAACTCTTTATTTGGCCGAACTTGTGGCCGGAAAAACGGAAAGTCAAATTACAGCAAGCAATTCACGCTTTACGCTAATATAGGCGATCAGAGCGTCGGTCGTCGATAAACTGATCATCATTGGAACGCGCCGTCTTTTATACATCACGCGTCGAACTTTCCGGCCCTATAAGCTCGAGTGTTCGCGTCTTGCGCGCAATCTTAACAAAACGATCAACTACAATCCTGAAGCTTCTCGAACACTGAGGCGCCGTCTGCGCCGAGCATTGCTGACAGGCTTTGTGGGCGTAAAACAAAGACAGCAAAATTGGAACAGCAAGCGCGCGTGGCAATAGTTGTGCGACGAACGACACGGTATTCTTTGAGAATAGCTCCGCCGACTTCAGACACCTTCGCAATCGCCGAGCAACCCCTGGGGTGCGCTATGGCGCAGAAAGAATCGTCGCAACAGGAATAAGGCAACGTATCGCCCGCCGGGACGGCGGCAGTTTCGACGCAGCGCGTGAGGTTGATACTGCCGCGGTATTTCTGCGGTTACTGCATCCCATTGAACCCGATGTCAATAAAAATTGTCACAAACTACTTGGCAAGATGAGAAGGACCGACAAGTAGTGCTGGCAATAGGTGCAAAAGTGGACTAACTTCTGCACATACCCCTCTCTGTCTTCTCGTAGTTATTTGAAAAGTTGAGCCGCCCCTGAAAATCACTGTGCGAGTAGGTCTCTTCTACGTTCTACTCGTTCTCGGGACACCGTTACAAATGCCCGTTCGGCGCACGCACAGAAAGACATCTGGGACAACGTCCTACGTTGAACCAGGGGAGAAAAAATAACTGCCATGCCAACCCCCTCTGTTCAACTGTATACTTGACAAAAAAAAAAAAAAAAGACATGCTTAAAAATTGTCCCGAGCCAGCGGCAATCGATACTTTCCTTGTGGACATTCAGATGAAGTCCATTTTGTGAATTGAAAAACGCGTGAACGGCGGGATGTTGTGAGGACTCCGATCAAAGCCTGCACACGGTGCATTTAATCAAGAATAGTATCTCACGCCTTCGCACGGCTCAGTGTGTGCTCATCCGACGGTAGCGTGCTGTTGCTTCCTCTAGCGTTTCAAACTTTTTTCTCCCAGAGCGTTTGTACAAACTCGGTTTGTAAGCCATTCTGTTTCATGTTTTCGATATATACTGCTGCATCGCGAAGATCACCATGGAGGGGGGAACAACAACATTCTGCAAAAAAAAAAAAAAAAAGTCACCCGCTGAAAAGCAATCTCTTCGGAACATGTAAAAGTAGTCGACGAGTGCATTTTTATTGACTTGGTATTGGCGAAGCATGTTAGGATAAGCTGAAAAAATAATAATAACTTGGACGGCGCTTGACCTTTGCCCTCAGGAGTAGAACGTGATCGGACCCCGTACGCATCGTCTTCAACAGTGCCGCCAAAGCGTTTGTGCGCGTGGCGTTGGCCGTTTCAAACTATCCTAGAATGCCTACTGGATGTGCAGTTGCTAAGAGCACACTAGGCCGTGCCACGACGCCATAACTCTTTCTTTTTCAAATCTGCTTCTCAGGTGCGCTTGCGGACACTACGCATCCACAAGGTGCCATGCGCACCTGCACACTTTGTAATGTGTGGGCAGTATCAAATCACCTACACATTACGCATTTCCCTTGTTTTGACACAGATGCTATGATTCTGCCACGCAATAATATATGCGTTAAGGAGACCTCACCCACAACATTACATTATCAGACCGCTCTCCCAGCTTTCGCTGTAGCTGTGCTGCGCGTTCCGCGCAGGCCTGGCGGTTTTCTTTTTTACGAAGAAGCTTTAAGCAGTAGCGCGGCTTTTGAAAACTTTCAGTTTCGCATGTGTTAGACGCACATGCACACGAACGCACATACGAACGTACACAAAGTATGACTGAACCCCCCCCGCTCGGGAAACATTTCTGGCTACGCCACTGGTATTTTATTCATTAGCGCGTTAGCGTTATACCGAGCTCGTTTCGCGTAAATTCTGGAGTCCGCGGCGGTGTCGGCGGCGGCGTCGTTAGCTGTGAGCGAAAAGTGTGCATTGTCCACGAGCGAAAATTCAATATATATGCAAACAAATAAGTAATACGAAAATCTCCCGTCCGAGTGAGAATCGAACCCAGGTGTTTGCGTGGCAAGCAGCTGTTCTACCGTGGAGTGAAACCAGTTCTTGAAACTGCTTCGTAAAAAAAAAAAAGAAAAAGAACGCTGTAAGAATTTTATCTAGCGGGAGGAGTCTTCTTAGCGCATGTAATATTGCGTAGCAGAATCGTAGAATTGCGCAACGAGTGGATGGTTTAAAGCTGCCCTCCCATTATAAAGTGCGCAGGTGGGCGCGACACCTTACAGCGAAGCACGCTTCGCCTCACCCAGGCTTACATCATAAGGCGCACCACGTATGCCCTCCCTTCAGGCCCGCAGCCAGGAATTTTTTTCGGGGGGGGGGGGGGGGGGCACTTGTTGAAAGCCTTGAAAAACACCCATTTTTATTATTTTTCCTCGGTAAAACACCCCCTTCCATCCGAATTTCGGGAGGGGCCCCCCCCCTGGCTACGGGCCTGCCTCCTTATACCTACCCCTCCAACAGTAGGAGAGAGACCGGATTAACGCGCTTCTGCGGAGTTGCACGAAAACGGCTCTACGCTTTCCGCCAAACGCATCCAATGACAGACTCCTCAAACTTGGTGTCCTTTGAGGAACTCGCTGAAGCCACCTTTACAGCACGAAAAAAAAAAAAAAGCCGGCAGATCCCACGCACTGTGGGAATCGACGTAATGCGAAGCAGCCAGGAAGGAGCAAATCCTGTTTTATATAATTTGCATGTCATGTTTTACATGTTAGGACGTGTCATTTATGTTCGTCGTACAGTCACGTCGCGCAATACCAATTTTGGTGTATATCAAGCTAGCGAACTGGACGCAAGCGCACCATGAGCGTGGCATGTAAATGGCGTTGTAGATGACACGCATGCCAAGCTTTTCATGTTACCACCTGCCACTTATGTTCGTTATACAGTCATGTCATTCAATACCAAATTTGATGTATATCAAGCTAACGAAACAGCCGCGAGCGTGCCATGAGCGTGGAATGCAAGTCATGTCGCTCATGACATGTCATGATTTCCATATTACCACTTGTCATTTATGTTCGTCATGCAGTCACGTCACGCAATACCAAATTTGGTGTATATCAAGCTAGCGAAACGGCCGTCAGCGCACCATGAGCGCGGCATGTAAATCATGTTTTACATGACATGCGCGTCATGATTTTCCTATTACCACCTGTCATATATATCGGTCATACTGAAATGTCTCATCGTACCAATTTTTGGATATATCAAGTTAACAAAACGGCCGCTGGAGCACTACGGCAATGGCGTGTAAGTCATACTTTTCATGACAAGTTAGTCATGGTTTTCATGGCTTATCTGCAGATGATTGCGTATTATATAACGATATTCCTTCCTCTGACTATCAACTCGCGCTTAACGTAGCCTTCAGTAATATCCTTACTTGGTGTGATAAATGGGCCATGGAGCTTAACTCTGATAAGACTACTTCTTCGCGTCACAAAAAGACTTCGCCCACTTAAATTTTCTTATTCCATATGTCTTAAAACCTTAACTGAGGTTTGCGAATATAAGTATCTCGGTGTCACTCTAACAAATAACTTATGTTGGAAACCCGTATTGCTAACACATGTCCTGCTGCGCTTCGCAAACTTTGCTTCATACGACACAAGCTTAAAAATTCACCATCACCTGTTATACAGGCATGTCATTCAATACCAAATATGATGTATATCAAGCTAACGAAACAGCCGCGAGCGTGCCATGAGCATGGAATGCAAGTCATGTCGCTCATGACATGTCATGATTTCCATATTACCACTTGTCATTTATGTTCGTCATACAGTCACGTCACTCAACACCAAGTTTGGTGTATATCAAGCCAGGGGCGTAGCCAGAAAGTTTTTTCGGGGGGGGGGCACCTCTTTGATTTCGGGGGTGGCACCTACTTGAAATGGTAATTTTCGCTCTGCATGCCATGGCGAAAAAAATTTCGGGGGGGGGCACGTGCCCGGTGTGCCACCCCCTGGCTACGCCACTGTATCAAGCTAACGAAACGGCCGCGAGCGCCCCATGAGCGTGGCATGCAAGTCATGCCGCACATGACAAGTCATGATTTTCATATTACCACTTGTCATTTATGTTCGTCATACAGTCACGTCACTCAATCCCAACTTTGGTGTATATCAAGCTAATGAAACGGCTGCGAGCCCGCCATGAGCGTGGAATGCAAGTCATGTCGCTCATGACATGTCGTGATTTCCATATTAGTACCACTTGTCATTTCGTCACCGACGGAGGTCCATGAGTGGCGCTGCCGAAACTGGACCCTCACCGCGACGTCATAATCCAGCGGACCACCAGACGTCTCTTTCTCGACAGCTACCACCACTGCCACCGCCGCCACCACCACCTCCAGCCAACGCCTCAACCACTGGCACGTGTATGCTCGCGTACGCTCGCGCCTACGCGTCAAATGCGTCTCTCAGCGTCGGCCGCGGAGGGGTATACGCGAAGAGGCGCTTCGAGGCGCGAGGGGTCAAGCTCTGCTTGAAATTTTCGCCTACGTCACCACGCGTACGGCGGCGCCAACCAATCAGAGGCCGCGATGCCTCCGACCACTATGCCTAATGGCCGTCGCCTCTTCGGCGATGCTTCGGCGGCACACCGTAGTTAGGGTACCGTAGTGCTGGGCGCACGCACGGAAACTACGGTCCAAACGTTCCTGAGTGACCGCGTCGTCATCCAGTACGACAACGACACGGCGAACGACTGCGAGTGTTACCAGTGGGATGCGGTTTCGTGCCGAGTTCGAGCGACGCCGACAAATCCAGCGAATACCTGCCGGCTGCCCTTGCGCCGGTTTTGAGTGCGATCGTCGGCAGAGTGAAAACATCGTACCGACTACTGCGGCGTGTCGCTGCTCCTGTGCTTTGATCTTTGTTCGAAACGAGTGTAGACATGCTTCGGAGGTTTGAAGTCTTGAGCGTGAGCCCTTGCCTACTGCGAAGTCAATTCAGAGCGGTGTCGTCTGCTTTCAGCGTAGGCCTACCGTCGAGTTCGTGTAACCAGCTCATGTGAGGAACTCTGGTTGAAGGAAATTGACGGTCGTTGTGTCCGTTGCAACGTAGACACTATATATGATGCCCGAGACATGGCGTGGCGCTTGCACTGGAGTTTTTATCCGCAGTGTGTTTGTTTTCAACATCACAATTCGCCTCATCATTGCCGAAAGTGAACCTCGCATTTGCCAACACATTTCGGTGATGTGACGACGTACATGAATGGATTTGCGGATTTTACGACGTTGAAACATTGGTTGGTTTCGGTGCAAATCCGAAGCGTTTGCGTACGTTGTCAAGCTAACAACAAGCGTGCGTTTGTAGGTAGCAGCGTGACGTGATTTCGCGCCGGGTACCTGCGACGCCGACACATTCAGCTGTCAGCGGTCTCGTTTACACTCATGTATAAAATAGAAGCTCGAACGTGCGCGAGTGTGGTGATCGAAAAAGAAAGTTGCATGATTAAGTGCTGCTTGTATTGCCTGCTATTTCACTTCTTGACTCTTGTTCTGCTTCTCTGCCATGCAACTACACATTAGCGCATGCCCAGTTGCACATACCTTTTTTTGCAGGTTGTCAATTCTGACACATATTCTCCCTAGTCTATTCTGATACTCATAAAATAAGGAGAATGCGAACAATGGTGTTTCTCTAGTGTTTTACAGTTTACTTAAATATAACACACATTTTGTTTACAGCTGGACAGCTAATTAGCTAAGAAGCTTGTAAGTGAGTTAGAGGATATTTAGATTACCAAGATCGTGCAAAAGCCTTCTATACAGAGGTTGGTTCCAATCATATGACCTATATATGTAGCATTACGAAGAGTCAGGTGTGGTTTGTCGCGTTAGGAGATATTTAGACTACCTAGATCGTATGAAAGCCGTCTACACAGAGGTTGGTTCCAATCTTATGACCTATATATCTTGTATCACGAAGAGTCAGGTGTGGTTTGTCGCGTTAGGAGATATTTAGACTACCTAGATCGTATGAAAGCCGTCTACACAGAGGTTGGTCCAATCTTTCGACCGATATATGTTGCATCACGAAGAGTCAGGTGTGGTTTGTTGCGTTAGGAGATATTTAGGCTACCAAGAATGTGTGAAAGCCTTCTACGCAGTGCACAGCTGCAATCTTATGACTCATATCTGTCACGTCATGAAGTGTCAGATGTGGTTTGTTGCGATAGAGGATATTTCGACTACAGACAAGGTGCAAAAGCCTTCTATACAGTGCTGAGGTTCAACCTTATGGCCGATATCTGTCACGTCATGAAGTTTCAGGTGTGGTTTGTTGCGATAGAGGATATTTCAACTACAGACAACGTGCAAAAGCCTTCTATACAGTGCTGAGGTTCAACCTTATGGCCTATATCTGTCACGTCATGAAGTTTCAGGTGTGGTTTGTTGCGATAGAGGATATTTCGACTACAGACAACGTGCAAAAGCCTTCTATACAGTGCTGAGGTTCAACCTTATGGTCGATATCTGTCACGTCATGAAGTTTCAGTTGTGGTTTTTTGCGATAGAGGATATTTCGACTACAGACAACGTGCAAAAGCCTTCTATACAGTGCTGAGGTTCAACCTTATGGCTGATATCTGTCACTCGTGAAGTTTCAGGTGTGATTTATTACTTCAATGAATGCTGTAAAATATGAAGTGCAAACGTGCACTGGATGCACCAACATATTCATGATAATAAACCTGGTGATTTGTAAACCTGAATGCTACTTCATTTTTTTTGCTTATTTGAGCCTTTAGAAAGTTCTTTTCGTTGTTACAAGCTTCTGGAACAGGATAGGCCCTATGATATTTTCACCAAAAGCGCTGCTCACACATTCACTTTCTGAGCCATTCCGAGCAAGAATTATGGAATGTATCGACACCATCACAGCCGTCTTATTTCAGAGAAAAAAAATTCTTGCACTCTCCCACTACATGAACCAAATGCTGTATAATATGTTATAGGTCAATTATTTTTGCTTTGTTTTACACACGTGATTTTCTTTCTTAAAACATCAAGCTGTGCAATAAAACAATAAGCAGGTATCTGAGTATGTTTTGTGCACTGCCTGGAAGCATATATGGCGTGAGAATAGAATGTTTAAATATTTACTCAATGCATATTTTGTGGTGAACAGTGCAGATTCATTTATGTGAAAACAAGAAAGTCGAGCCCTATTTGCAGTGCTACAGTTCACCTGTATTTTGTCGTTAGAGGGACTTAAGTAAATGGGAGTTTCCAGAAATGCTTGTTTCTCATTTCCATGCTATTGAAAAAAATTGCGTTAGTATCTATGGCTGCTCCAGTATTCAAACTCTTCAATGTTGTCCCATGTAATAAACTCTAACGCACATTAGGTAGCTCGAATATTAGTCATGGTGATACCCGTGGTACGTGGGAAAGCCGTCTTTTTGGTAATGTAAAACGCATTAGTTGCTATGCACCAAAGTTTTAGGGCACCTCGTTTAGACTGCGCAGCAAACGTCCATTTTCCTTTCTTTTCTTTTTTTTTCCTAACTAAAGTACGCGCCAAGAGACAACGTCAAGCCCATCGACGGTGCGGGCGACACTGCTCCCGTTCGCTTCTTTTTAGCAGCAACAAGGGCAGAACCATTTTCATGAACAGGATGATTATATTCCTGTTGAGCACTAATAACAAGGCCGTGAACAGGCGTCAATAATGCAATCGTACTAGCATTGTTGATTTCGCAAGCATCGTTGGCTGTGCCCCGTGATGCCAAGATCTACGCGAACTTTCGTTCACGGGAATAGAGCGAATAGAGTACGGGAGCAGCGCACGCGCCGATGTCGGTTACTTGTGCATACCGCGGTTGTTACTTTGGTCATTGCGATGGCAGTTACGTCTTAAAAGTCAAAAACAGTGGTGATTGAAGCGCAATCAATATTTTAACGCGCTCTTTATATCTTCTAAAACGTGCCAACTCACTTCGATTGACAATGCGCCCTTCTGTGCTGTACTTGGACAGTTTTAAACCAAAAGATCAAGCAACACTGCGCGCCAGTCGTCGACGCGTGAGCGCGTGTGCGTCGACGCGTACCAGTGGTTGCGCGCCCTCCTCCTCCACCAGGCGCGACACGACGCTTTTGACGCGTAGGCGCGAGCGTACGCGAGCATACGCGTGCCAGTGGTTGGGGCTGTTCGGAGAGTCAGAACGACGCAGAAGGGATGAAGGCGGCGGCGGATGTCGAGTGGTCGTCCTTACCATCACTGCGCGTCCACAGAGAGACGACACAAGATTCTGCTAATGATCTCCGCGACAAAGACCTACGTGTCATTGCCGTGTTGAGGTCATTGATAAGCACAATGAGAACACTCCTCACCGGATTGACAACCCCATCAGCTCGAAGCGCATTGCAAGTTCTGGATACCTTGGAGCCAGTCCTTGCAAGCCTTCGTTAACATCATGAACTGCAGACTACTTCGTCTACGACAGTCGAAGGCACTCGTACTCTGTGACAGTTGCGCCGCGCACGCTGCTATGTGTGCAAGCGTATTACTTGTCCTCTCTTTTCTTCTTCCCTTCTCTGTTCTTTTCCTCCCCTTTCCCCTCTTCCCCCGTGTAGGGTAGCCAACCGGGTGCAACCTGGTTAACCTCCCTGGCTTTTCTTTGCTTTTCTCTCTCTCTCTCTCTCTCTATGTTCGTCATACAATCATGTCACTCAATACCAAATTTGGTGTATATCAAGCTAACGAAACGGCCGCGAGCGCGCCATGAGCGTGGAATGCAAGTCATGTCGCTAATGACATGTCATGATTTCCACATTACCACTTGTCATTTATGTTCTTCATACAGTCGTGTCACTCAATACCAAATGTGGTGTATATCAAGCTAACGAAACGGCCGCGAGCGCGCCATGAGCGTGGAATGCAAGTCATGTCGCTCATGACATGTCATGATTTCCATATTACCACTTCTCATATATGTTCGTCACACAGTCATGTCACTAAATACCAAATTTGGTGTATCTGAAGCTAACGAAACGGCCGCGAGCACGCCATGAGCGTGGCATGCAAGTCATGTCGCACATGACAAGTCATGATTTTCATATTACCACTTGTCATTTATGTTCGTCATACAGGCACGTCACTCAATACCAAGTTTGGTGCATATCAAGCTAACGAAACGGCCGCGAGCGTGCCATGAGCGTGGCATGCAAGTCATGTCGCACATGAGAAGTCATTATTTGCATATTACCACCTGTCATTTATGTTCGTCACGCAGTCACGTCACTCAATCCCAAATTTGGTGTATATCAAGCTAAGGAAACGGCCGCGAGCGCACCATGAGCGTGGCATGTAAATCATACTTTTCATGACAAGTTAGTGATGATTTTCATGATATGACCAGCCATTTACGTTCGTCATAGAGTCATGTTATGTCATACCAAATTTGGTATAAATCCCATTAACGATACGGCCGAGAGAGCACAAAGTCGTAGGCGACTAGATAGATAGATAGCCAGATAGATAGATAGCTAGATAGGTACGCTCAAACTCGCCGAAGTTCGCTAAGAAATGCTTCGCATTAAAAAAATTAGGTGCATCTTCCCAAAGGGAACCCTGATGGGATGCGAAGCAGCAGCGTTGCGCACGGGTGGCGTCACGGGTTGAACGGCGCTAATGCGGCAGGTGTTGCGGGCGAACGGACGAGGCGGCAGCTGCGGGCGCTGCGGCGAGCTCGCGGCAGGCGAGTTACAGAGTGACGTCAGCGCGCACTGCGAGGGGAGCGCGACGTCAACGCGCAGCTGCGGCGTGACCTACTTGGCACCGCTCGAACACCTGCGGCGAGGGGAGCGCGTTGCGGCGCGTTCGTACGGACTTACGGAGGGATAGCGTAATGCCTGGTTCACGGTGGCGGCCAGCCTGCCGTAACGGCGCGGTGCCGTAGACCGTCGGCCGACGCCGCCCGCGAGAGAGCTGTTCAAAGTGCACGGCAAGCTCCGCCGGCGAGGCATTCGGGCCTCCGAAAAACATGGCTGCACTTCCGAATCCAGCTGTTGATCACCTCGAATCTATCAAGCGGCCGCTGTGCGCTCAATAGCTTGTGAGCTGCGAACTGATGCTTCCATTCGCTTTAGACTCATGTCCTCAAGCTTCGACAACACTGTGTTCGAATCGATTCGGCACCGTTTTTGAGAGCCTTACTCAAATAATCGATGTTGTAGGCTTAGCGAATAGCGTTGGGCGCTTCCGGAATCTCGGAGGGCATATATTACGCGTTTGCTAGTTGTTTCTAATCTTGGATAGCTGGCGCCACTTGTCTAGGCGCGAGCTTCTTGGCATGTTCTTCGTTTTAACGCTGCGCGATTTTCAATGCCAGACAAACTAAAACGCTCTTTTAACTGCTGGAACGATGCCGGGCAACGACGCGGACGACATTCGCACTTTTAGCGTGAGAACCGCCGAGCAAGAAGCAAGCAGCTCGAAGCGTCCCGCAGCAGACGCGGACGACGGGAAAGCCGAAAGCAGTCGACGCGGCTCACCGATGGAGCTCCTCCGTCGCTGATTGGCGACGTCGCTTTCCGGCAAACGGAAAACGGCACGAAAATGGGTCTCGGACCTATTCTCCGAACGGCAAAGAACGGCAGACGTGCGCGAACGAAACAGCCCGCGCACGGCGGCCTGAGAACGTCAAACGGCAAACGGCGAGCCGCCGTGCCGCTACCGTGAACCAGCCATTACACAGCCTAGTCAAAGAGCTGCTTCGCACCTAAAATGTCGTCTGTCTAATTCAGTGGCAGGCCGCGCTCTCTTGTCCCAATTAAACTTAACGCCAATTACACACTCACCCGAGGGGCTTCTTCTTTCTTCTAACCTCTGCTCTCACCTCAACGTATACCCCCCCATCCCGAAGAACATGCATCCTGTGCGAGACGAAAAACGCAGAAAGGCAAGGGCTGGGGCCCTCAGTATAGCGAGCACCATGATGTGGTCTACGTGGACGCAGCGGAATAAACGTCAGGATCCTGCATGGGCCTGGTGTATAGTGAACTAGAATATACTCTAGTTCACTATAGCCTGGTGGTATAGCTGACAATCAGGCAAAGCTTCTAATCAGGGTTGCCGTTGGGTGGACATGAAAAGGCGCCAGAACTCACGCCAAAAGTATCTAAAGTAGCCATGTCATTTGATATTATCGCGAAATTTCTCCCCAAATAGAACAGAAGCGGTATTATCAACATAGTCATTACTATTGATGAATAAATAAAACCATTTTGAATAAGTAAAACCACAAGTTTAAAAAAGAGCCAAGGCGCCAAATGAAAATTTTTTTCGCCGACGGGGTCCAAAAGTAGCCAATTTGGCGCAAAGTAGCCACCAACGGCAACCCTGCTCCTAATGTCATGCTCAATCATCGCCAATCCTTCCACAGAGACAGAAGAGGCAGCCATCGCGCTTGCTCTTATCTCGGCACCCGCCACCACAATCGTAAGCGACTCGAAATCAGCTACTCGGAACTATATCAATGGCTTGATATCCCGCACCGCTGTTCGCTTACTACGCTTCTGGCGGTCCCGGCGTTCCATAATCCTCGTACGCCAGCACATGCCGGCCTCCCTGGCAACGAGAAGGCTCATTCCCAAGCCCGAGGTCTCACATTCCGAGCAGGAGAAACGGAGCCCCCTCCACAGGCCGAGGAGCGCTTGCTGTTTTCGTGATATTCTGTCGTACTATCGAGACCAACGAAGAATATACACACCCCCAGCCCCATCCCTAAACATCGCGCAGGCCGCACATTGGCGACGCCTACAAACTCGAACTGCTGCATACCCCGTATTTCTAAACACCCGATACCCAAACCAATTCCCCTCTTCATGCAAACTTTGTGGCAAACCAGGAGATTTCCTCCACATCTGTGATGAGAGATGTGCGCGTGTGTTGTGTGCGGTGTGGCAAAGCCAACATGGACAGAGCGGACGGAGTGGCGCTGTGACAAGACTTGCCGGAAGAGAAAGACGACGATGGGCTGCGACATGAGACCACGGGGGAGAGAGGCGTGCGCGTGGAGTGCCACGCGGTTGGCAAGCTGGTGTTCGAGCGAGTGGTAGCTGGGGGAAGACGGCTCGGCAGCGTCACGGTCGTGGTTCGTCCCGAGTGCCTGGCAAAGGTCAAGGGTCGAAGCGGTCTGCTTCGCTTGGCCTTAAGCTCCGACGGCGAGTGCATGGAGCCAACGGGAGGCCACCGCAGCCACCAGTAACACCACCGGACGTGGGCCCGGGTGTTCGGCTGTGGTCCTTGGTGCGCGCGCTCCAGCAGAAGCCGGAGCGACTTCGTCGGTCCAGGTCGTCATCACTTGCCTGCTCCATCGTCGCCTACATTGGATCGTCGCCCGGCTGCTCTCCGAATTCGTGCGACGACGGCTTTCCTGCGCTAAAGTCTGGTCTCCGTAGACGTTCCCCGCATCAATTCTAGCGCTCACCGGTGAGACTGTTTTACGTATGCTAGGACTGAAGTTATGTGTGTTTTCTTTGAGTTTTTTTTTTCCATAGGTTGTAAAGTGTCTTGTTATCATCAGTGTCCGTCATTGTGTGTCGTATGTTCGGATGTTTCTCTATAAAGTGGAAAGAATCCAGAAAACAGCCTCGCCATTTTCTTGAGAACGTTGCCGACCCCGACGCAACGTACTCGTTCTATCAGTTCATTTATAAGAACCTCATTACAATGGCACCCAACGTGGGGCGAGGCTGCATTCTGTTCTTTCGAAAAGAACATAACGACCGCGATATGGATCTGAAAGAACAAGTTAGTCTAGGTGAGAAGCTTGGTTTGTCGGGAGACGCGCTTCGGACGTGGATAGAAGAACAGAGAGCACGTGAAAGGGATATTCGCGCTGAGGAACGTGATGCCCTGCGCGAGCAGCACGAGCGCGAGGAGAAGGCTCGGCGCGAGCAGCACGAGCGTGAGGAAAAGTCTCGGCGCGAACAGCACGAGCGCGCGGAACGTGCACGTGAGGTGGAGTTGGCGTTAATGCGGGAAAAAGCAGCTCTCGAGGAAAAAAACTTGCAGCTTCGCATGCGTTTGTTAGAAGCTCAGAATGCTGCCCATGATGGCGCGCCCGGTGATGTTGAGAGTGTCAGTGTTATTGACCGATTGGCGCCTCAGCAGCCAATCTGCCCTCGTAACTTTCTACCGCTCTTCGATGAAAAAAGGGACGACTTAGATGCGTATTTTCGCCGATTTGAGGTGATTGCAGAAGGGCAAGATTGGCCGAAGGACAAGTGGGCTACTGCTCTCAGCATGCTTTTGGTGGGGGAAAGCCTTGAAAGTATTTGGTCGGCTGTCTCCAGAAGATTCGCTTGACTACGAAAAAACAAAGGCGGCCCTATTGCAGAGGTTTCGGTTTACTGCCGAAGGGTACCGGGAGAAATTCCGTTCCAGCAAGCCCGAGGACCTTGAAACTGGCCAACAATTTGCCGTTCGTTTGCAGGGTTATTTTGACCGGTGAGTGGAAATGTCCGAGACGCCAAAAACCTACGAGAGCATGCGAGACCTCTTAGTTTCAGAGCAGTTTCTGAAGAACTGCCACAGCAAACTTGCTGTATTCTTAAAGGAGAGAAACTGCAAAACCCTGAAACAGATGTCCGAGTCATGCGACCACTTCATGGAGGCGCAACAACAACGAAATTTGGGCCAGTTTCGGGAGGCGTTTGGAATCTCTTCTATAGCGGGGGGAGAGTAGGCAGGGAAAGGAATCGTCAAAAGCTTCCCAGATAATATGTTTCCTCTGCGACCGTGTCGGACACGAGGCTTCTTCATGCCGGACGAAAATCAAGCAGCCCTTTTGTCACGTATGTCAGGAAGTCGGTCATCAAGTGAACAGTGACTGTAAGAAGAAAAACGGGAAAGGACAAGCTACGTGCGCAGTGGTTTCAGCTGAACGTGAAGGAGCGGAAGACACAGGAAAGTTCCCGAGCTGCGCCGTAAAGGAGATTATCAGTGTGTGTAAAAGTTACAAGCAAGAAAAAGACTGCGGAATTGAGAAGGGCGGGTATATGCCGATATCGGTTGGAAGACTTTCTGGAAGACAAGTAAAAGTACTGCGTGACTCAGGCAGCAACACTGCCATAGTGCAGCGAAACCTGGTTCCTGACATCGCTTTGACAGGAAGAAGTGGCACCGTCATCCTTGCGGACGGCACATCCCATGAGCTTCCAGAAGCGTGGATACACCTGTCCTCACCGTATTTCACGGGACGCTTACTGGTAAAATGTATGCCACGTCCCCTGTATGAAGTGATTTTAGGAAATGTACCAGGGGCACGAGCATCTAACGATCCTGACCCGGAATGGTCGCATAGTGTGGATCAGGAGGGATACGCTCAGAAAGGACCCGAAGAATGCGGGGCACTAAGTACAGTGAGGATTGCCACAGTGAAGGGCAGAAGATCGGACTGCCAGTATGGGGAGAGAACAATGTACTCTGCCATCACAAAAGAAGGTCTTCGTGCTGCTCAAGGTGACGATCCATCACTAAGATCGTGTTTTGAACAAATTGATGTGGTTCATTTTACAAAGTGGGGCACTCGTGAAGTGTTCAATATGAAAAACGGATTACTTTACAGAAACCGAAAGCTCCGCAATGGTAAGCAGTGCACACAAGTCGTTCTGCCACAGTACCTGCGCGGATATGTTCTAAGAGTTGCCCATGACACCCTCTCAGCCGGACACCGAGGAATGAGACGCACGCGAGACCGCGTGCAGGAGGTATTTTACTGGCCAGGGATGCGGGCGGACACGGAGCGATTTGTGCGGTCCTGTGACGTCTGCCAGGGAAGAGCGCTCAGGGGAAAAGCAAGTCAACGTTAAGACAAGAAATCCACAAAGCATGGGTTAGTGGGTAGTAATCAACCACTTCTTCTCTTGCCTACTGTTTAAAACGAGCTGCTCCTCGAATCTTCGAAGAGGACCGCTTTCTGTGGTTGGCTAAAGAAGTAAAGAGTACCTTATTCTGCGTAACCTAGACCACAGTAAAGTGTTTTTTTTTTTGCATGATGAATTCTAGGAATGGACTACATGAGTCGCATGTAGATGTGAGCGATAGTTTTGTTTTGTGACACAGTGAGGCGTGCTTCACTAACGTTTGTGTGAAAACAAAAAATATGGAGTATGTAGTTCTCGTTGGTGTTGTCACCTTGAATTGTGCATTGGCCGGTGAGAGTTAGCGCGCACTTGACTGAAGTTTTGTTTCGGGGAACAAAACTTTTAAAAGGGGGACTTGTGTGATGAGAGATGTGCGCGTGTGTTGTGTGCGGTGTGACAAAGCCAACATGGACAGAGCGGACGGAGTGGCGCTGTGACAAGACTTGCCGGAAGAGAAAGACGACGATGGAGCGAGTGGTAGCTGGGGGAAGACGGCTCGCCAGCGTCACGGTCGTGGTTCGTCCCGAGTGCCTGGCAAAGGTCAAGGGTCGAAGCGGTCTGCTTCGCTTGGCCTTAAGCTCCGACGGCGAGTGCATGGAGCCAACGGGAGGCCACCGCAGCCACCAGTAACACCACCGGACGTGGGCCCGGGTGTTCGGCTGTGGTCCTTGGTGCGCGCGCTCCAGCAGAAGCTGGAGTGACTTCGTCGGCCCAGGTCGTCATCACTTGCCTGCTCCATCGTCGCCTACATTGGATCGTCGCCCGGCTGCTCTCCGAATTCGTGCGACGACGGCTTTCCTGCGCTAAAGTCTGGTCTCCGTAGACGTTCCCCGCATCAATTCTAGCGCTCACCGGTGAGACTGTTTTACGTATGCTAGGACTGAAGTTATGTGTGTTTTCTTTGAGTTTTTTTTTTCCATAGGTTGTAAAGTGTCTTGTTATCATCAGTGTCCGTCATTGTGTGTCGTATGTTCGGATGTTTCTCTATAAAGTGGAAAGAATCCAGAAAACAGCCTCGCCATTTTCTTGAGAACGTTGCCGACCCCGACGCAACGTACTCGTTCTATCAGTTCATTTATAAGAACCTCATTACAACATCCTCCTCACAT